>VZRL01005946.1:372134-383189 GCA_013397895.1 Origma solitaria
GAGGGCTCTGGGGAGGGGCGAGGCTCGGGACGATGCTTGGGATGCGTCCCCAGGTGCGTAGGGCGGGGGCGCTGCGCCTGCCCCGCGTGGGCGCTGGGGGGCGCCGGTGAGCCGCGCGCGGGGCCGGGAATTGGGGAAGGAACCCCAAAACTCATCCCATCCCAACCCTGCCGTGCCAGGGACCCCAAAACTCATCCCATCCCAACCCTGCCGTGCCAGGGACCCCAAAACTCACCCCATTCCAACCCTGCCGTGCCAGGGACCCCAAAACTCACCCCATTCCACCCCTGCCATGGCAGGGACACCTCCCACTGTCCCAGGCTGCTCCAAGCCCTGTCCAGCCTGGCCTGGGACACTGCCAGGGATCCAGGGGCAGCCACAGCTTCTCTGGGCACCTGTGCCAGGGCCTGCCCACCTCACAGGGAACATTTTGCAGGAGAGAACTTTCCCTGCTGTTATTTCCAGACTGAGGTTTGCATGGCTTTCATGGCTGAAAGGACACATTTCCCCACAGAAAAGGTCCCTGCGCCAAGCAACTCTTCATAAACTAAATCAGGACCCAGTGCCACAGCCTGCCAGGGCCACGGTGCTCCCAGGGCCTGGAAGGGCTTGGGCTCCCTGCCAGGGCCAGGTCCTGACTGCGGCTGGGGACATGGCGCTGTCACTCGGTGCTGTCACCTCCAGCTGTGCAGCCAGAGGAGCCCCAGCTCTGAATGGGACACGGGGACTGTCCTCTCTCCCGGGCTGGGAATTGCAGCACCCTGCTGGCTCCAGTTCTGCCTCCCAGGGATGAGTCTGAGCTCTGAAGGCTCCCCAGCACTGCCAGATCCAAGAATAGCTTTTCTTCCACTGATTCCATCTGTCAAAACACCTTCTCGGTTGCACATTTAATATGTGACCATTCCCCTGGCTCTATCCAAGCGATGCAGCCCCAAAGATATCCCACAGCAAGGAACTGTGGCTTGGAAGCCCAGGGATGGGAGGCTGCTGTAAATAAAGTGTGCGGAAAAGGAATCCTGTGGCTGCGCTTAGGAAAATGTCTTTTTATGCTCAAAAGGTGATTTTAAATGGTTTAAAGAGCTTGGTTTTCCAGGCACTTGCAGTCCTTGGGCTAAGGCTGTGCCATTGGGGCTGAACTGACCCTTGCAGGGATGGATGGAGATTTGTGCTCTAGCTGCAGGTGGGATGCAGCTCCCAGGAGCTCTTTCCAAGGGTCCTCTCAGGCCACCCCAGCATGAGGAGTTCCCCGGGGAGCTTACACCAGCCACAGAGTAATGGGACACCCGAGGGGCTCAACAGCGAGGCAGGAAAGAGCTCCTGGTCCCTGCCCTTCCTTCCCCTTGTGAGCAGCACTGCCCCCATCTCCTTTACCAGACTGTTTGTGGAGACAATCAAACTGTTTTAGTTAGACTCTGGAGGCATTTATGGGCTCAGTGGGGTCATAAAGGCCCAGCAGGAAATAAAAGCAGTGCTGGGAATTCGTTGGCACAGGCTGGTGCAATCCAGAGCAGAGATCCTGCAGTGGGACACAGATCTTCACGTGAGCAGGTCCTGCTCAGTGCTGGGAGAGCTGGGAATGCCACAGAGCTCTCCAGCAGATTTTGTGGGTGATAACCTCCTTCCCCTCCTTCCCTGCCTGCCGGCCCAGCTCTCCATCCCCCAGCTCAGCATCCCCTCCCAGCCCACAGCCTCTGCCCGCATTCCTCCTGTCCCCACACGGCCAAGGCAGGCAGGGAGAATTGCTATTTTTATATCACTTTCTGCGAGGAGGCCCAGGGCTGTAAGTGATACAGAGGAGGCACAAATGGCACTGTCCAGGGTCAGTTTGTCACCAGAGCTGTGGAAGGTCAGCCTGGCCTCCATCCCTTGGCTCTGCTGGAGGAGGCAGAGGAGAGCAGGAGGGGCAGATCCTGGCAGTGGAAGGCCTCCTGGAGAGGACTCCATCCTGAGACCCCCATTTTCCAAAGGGCTTCCATATCCCAGGACTGGCCCCAGGACCTGCCACTGTGTCCCAGAGCCAAAGGCTGACCCCAGGATCCCTCCTGGAGCCTCCCCAGGAGCCGAGGCAGCTGAAAGCAAATGCTCTCCCCCTCCTCGCCGTGCCCCCTGCCTGGCTGAGGCTCTATAAATACTCCAGCAGTGTGAGGAAGGGAGGATTTGCTGCTGAGCCTTTGTCAGCCGCAGTCGGAGCTGACTGTGCAACTGTTAATTACGGCTCAGCAGCAGCTGGACAGGTTTAAATCCTTCTGATGCTTTGAAATGTTGCCTCTGGGGAAGTTTCAGGAGTAAAGGTTGTGCCTGGTGCTGATTGCTTCCCCTCTGGACAGCGTTGGAGACACTGATTGCTGCACGGAGGGTTGTTCTCCTCACTCCCAGCTCTGTTCCTGGAAAAACACCTCCTGTCACGGCAAGGAGCTAAAACTCAAAGCTCAGAGAGCTTCTGTGCTCTCTCACTGCTGTAAAGCAATTAATGTGCTGCCAGCATGGGCTCATCTACCTGCGTGCACTTCCCCACGGACAAAACCGAGCTGGAGAGAGAGAGCAGGAGCTGCAGGTGATGGCTCTGGATTTCCTGGGATAAAAGTCAAGGTTAGGGACAGTTAATGCCTCACTGGAGGTGCCCTGGTGACACAGGGGTCAGCAGAGTGGCTTGGGAGAAGCTGTTGGCTCTTGCAGAGGGAAAGAAAAGGAAGGACAGGGGGAAATGATCTGAGGAGGGAAATTACTCTGGGAAAAGAACTCTTGGACAGTCAGGATCCTCAAAGCAGCAGTGGCTGCTGCTCTCTGTGATCTCCCACACTGCAGAGGAGGCAGCCCAGGATGGGAAATCCTCCTGCAATCACTGCTGGGCCCTTGAACAGGCTCTGCCCTTTGTCCTTTTCCATCCTGCACGAGAGGAATCGGATGGAGCTAATCTGTCCCACTTTGTGTCCGAGGCTTTTCTGCCCTTGAATCAGAGAGTTCATCAGGGAGAGGAGGCAGATCAAGGCTCCCCCTGTTCCCTGTGGGGCCTTTGGTGACAAATCCTGCTGTCCCCAGCCATTGCCCAGGAAATGACAGCCACCTCCCTGCCTGTGATGCTCCCTCCTCGTTACAAGCCTGGGCTCTGCTCCCTGATGTGCCTTTGGTCACTTGGACTCGTAACTGAGGGTGGAAAATCCCACCAGGATGGAGTCCAAGCTGTGCCCAATCCCCAGCCCAGAGCACGGAGTGCCACCCCCAGGGATGGACTCCAAACCTCCCTGGGCAGTTCCAATGCCTGACCACCCTTTCCATGAGGAAATTCCTCCTGGCTGAGGAAAATGAGATGGACATGGCCATGCCACAGCCCAGGGTGTGCTGGGCTCTGCTCTGCCTCCTCGGCATCCTCCTGGTTAATTAATGCTCGTTATGCTGTCCTTCGAGAGGCTGGAGCACTTGTTAGCAATAACGTCAGCAAATGCAATAATTGCCAAGATTCAAAATAATTATTAAGGAAGCAAAGCAGAGAGGAGATTGGATGCAGGGAGCATCCCCAGGGTCCTTCCCTGGAACAAAATTGCGAGGTGGTGGTCGTGGTCCCGCTGGGGCAGGAGGTGGCACAGTGTCACCACGAGGGGCAAAAGAGGAGCAAAAGAGGAGCGGTGACAGCTTGGTGTCCTCCTCCTTGGCAGCAAGGAAAGCCTCTGGCATTCTCGGCCTCCAGGAGAGTAAGAAAAGGCTCAAAGAAGAGCAGGAAGAAGGTAGAGATAAATGGCAAGGCAGGGAAAGGAACTAAAAAAGCCCTGAATGAGGGGAGGTGAGCTTAGAGCATGAGCATTAAACTGGACTCCAGTTCCAGCTGCACTGGAGCAGCGCTGGTGTTTTAAATCATCTGCTGCCCGTGGTATTTATAAAAAATCCTGCAGTTTGGCTTCATGTTTCATGATTTTAGGGCTTTCTGGTAGGTACCTGAACTCCTGGGAATCACTACAGTGCATGGAGATGGCTGCTGCACCTTTAAAATAAGGAGTGTGTAGTTATAGAAAAAAGGTACAGAAAAGGTGCTTTTTTACAGTCTAAAGGCTGAGAAAGGAGTCCAACAAGAAGAAAGTGTTTCTTTTGTTTTCTGTCTTTGGTGACTGGGGAGGGTTTCAGCAGGTACAATTGGGTTCTATATAAAGATTAAATGCATTGTAAAACACCTGCCAAGGAGGGAGCAGCTGAGGCTCACAGGCAGGCAGAGGATGACAGAGCCGAAAGTTCACCACAGCAAAGCAGAAATAAAAGTGGTGAGTGCTGACATCTCAGACTTGTTTCTATTTCAGACCCTCCTTACCAAGGAATCCGTGTTTTCTCTGTGACATTAATTTATTCTTTTAAAAGAAAAGGGCATTTAATTGGCTCTTTGAGCTTCCAGAAATGCCTCTCTTCCAAATACTTCCTGTAGATGTGACAGCCAGCAGGGGTTGTCCCCTGCCACCCCTGCTCTATCCCGAAATGAACCCCCAAGGCGGGGCAGGTGAGGGTTGCTGGTGGCACAGGATGGCCCCGCTGTGTCCCACACTGTCCCCGCTGTGTCCCACACTGTCCCCGCTGTGTCACACACTGTCCCCACTGTGTCCCACACTGTCCCCACTGTGTCACACACTGTCCCCACTGTGTCCCACACTGTCCCTGCTGTGTCACACACTGTCCCCACTCTGTCCCACACTGTCCCCGCTGTGTCCCACATTGTCCCTGCTGTGTCACACACTGTCCCCGCTGTGTCCCATAGCCCCACTCTGTCCCACGCTGTCCCCGCTGTGTCCCACACTGTCCCCACCCTGCCCTGGAGCCACCACAGGACGCTGGGCATCAATTTTGGGAGACTGCGGTTCAGGAGCTTCTCTGGCTGAGGGAACTGTTTAACCACAACCCCTGGGGCCTGGGGGGTGTCCAGGGGTGACCCTAAATGCCCAACTCCCTCTCAGCATTCCCTCAGGTATGCACAATACCCCTGATGGAGATAAGGATGGGATCAGACCACTTTTATTCCCACAGCACCACAACACCTGGGCTGAATCCTGCTGGGATGCCTTGGCCTCTGTGGCTGGACCACAAGCAGCCCTTTCTTTATTTTTTCTAATTTTTCCTCCTTTTTTCACCCTGGAAGCTGCGTCCATGCCTTAGCTGTGTGTGGCCTCAGAGGGGGAGCCCAGCAGCTGCCGCTGGTGAAAGGTGATTTCCTCTTGCTGAGCCCTCCCCTCCTGTGCCCAGCCCACCTTCTGTGCCCCTCATTCAGCTTTAAATATCTGCTGTGCTGGGGAAGCTGCAGAATGACTTTCCCTTCGAGGCTTTGTGCACATTGCAGTGAATTTTGGAAATCTGGACTTTCTACAGTGGAGACCATAGAAAGGAGATGTGGAAATGGCTGAAGGTTAAACATGGCACAAGGTGAGTTAAATTCGGGTGGGGAACTCCTGGTATTTGTTTCTTAGAAGGGAAAACACTGAATTGTCTTCTCCATTCATTGCATTTTTTGGACCCTGGGCTCAGATCTCAGTTGTGCCTCTCAGTCCCAGCCGGGGAGGGGGAAAAGCTCTGTGTCCATCCTGCCAGCACAGCTCTGAGATGGGCAGCTCTGGCCTGCAGATCATGGGATATCATCCTGGAAATCATAAAAGGAATGTTGGAAACGCCCTTGTGGGAAGTGCCAGCCCTGGCAGGAGCTGGAGCTGAGGCTCAGTGCCCTGGGGCACAGGTTGGTGTTACCTGTGGCTGCAGGTTGGCACGAAGGGTTTGCAAACCACCCACAGGCTCCAGGCTCTTCTCATCTCTTTGAACAGCTCTGAATAAAGCTCTCCTTCTTTTTATTTTTGTATTTGAAGATTTTTGATAGGGAGCTAATAATCAGAAATAATGTTGCTTCCCTAAGCAGGTGAAGGACTCGGGAAATTGTCTTTGCATCTCAGAGAAGCCCCAAACAGCACAGCACTGCTCACGGAGCTCCTGCAGCCCCAGGGAGCTCCGAGGGAAAAGCCACAGCAGCAGCCTGAGGTTTCCAGGATGGAGCAAAGGGTGAGGGTCTCCCAAAGGCCACGGAGTGGGGAGGGGAAAGTCACTCGGCAGGTTTGGTGTGGTTTGGGTTTGAATTTCGGGCTGCTCGCGAGTGGAATCAGCTCCATGCTGCCATGGAAACTGCAGCCTTGGGCCCAGCATGGTGAGCAGCCATCCCCAAGGAGCAGTGCTGGGACTGCTTGGGGAAAATCACCCCAAACCATGCGGGTGGTGCCCAGGGGAGCCATGCTCAGCCAGGACAGCGTGTGCCCGTCGCAGCCAGGACAGCGTGTGCCCGTCGCAGCCAGGACAGCGTGTGCCCGTCGCAGCCAGGAGTGGCACATGAAGTGCCAGAGAGATCTGGGGCTGTCCTGTGTGGAGAAGAACTGATGTGCAAAACCAGCGAGAATCCAAGGGCTGTGAGGGTCTGGCTGCCAGGGCTGCAGCACCTCACACACAGGGCTCAGCAGCATCGCCACGGCTCCAGCCCTTGGGAAATGGGGATTTCCTTCTGGGCAATGGGGATCTCTGCAGGAGATTGTCTTTCTGGGGAATGGGGATCTCTCTGCAGGACACTGTCCCTCTGGGCAATGGGGATCTCTGCAGCACAGTGTCCTCGCTGTGCTGGGAGCAGCCGAGGGCACACTGTGTCCATGTCCTCAGCCCAGCAGGACAGGAGCTCCTGGAGCAGAGGTGAGGAAGAACCTGGAGCATCTCCGTGCCTGGGAAAGGCTGAGGGAGCTGGGGCTGCTCAGCTCCAGAGGAGCCCCAGCTGAGAGGAGCCCTCAGCCCTGAGTGTCCCTGGCTGTCCCTGGCTGTGTGCAGGGAGGCTCCGAGCAGGGCCCAGGCTCTGCTGCAGGGCCCAGCCATGGCCCAGAGGAACGGCACAGACTGAGCCCAGGGAGCTCCCCCTGCACAGGAGGCACAACTTCTGCCCTGGGCAGTGCCCAGCCCTGAACAGGGACCAGAGAGGGCTGGAGTGTCCTCCCTGGGGACATTCCAGAGCCTCCAAGATCCCTCACACTTTATACATGTGAACACTGAGGAGAGAGGATTTTGAAGCTCCTGGGCTCGGATGCCAGAGGAGAGGGCACTTCCAGGGAGAGTTTGCAAGGGTTAACCTGACTGCAAACATCTCATTCAGCCCAGCGAAGAGGAGAAGAATTACTCAGCTTTAATCTACTTTGTCTCCAGAAATATTCCATAAAAAGAGGGGGAAAATAAATTCAGGGGGGCTTGTGGGCATCCTGAGAGCAGAAAAAGAGGTAAAATTAATCCTATCAATAATCCATGATGAATGATTCACTCAGCTCTCTTATTCACAGTTGCATCAGTTATCTGCATTCACGGGAGATGGAATGAGCAGCGCTCACAGAATTACACACAGCCTCATCTGCATGGAAATGAGGAGCCCAGGAGGGCTCCATGGCCAGAGATTCATCCCTGCACTCTGCCGGGGCAGGGAAGGAGCCTGGGTCACCTCCCTTCCTTCCTCGGAGGAAGAAATGCTGCAAAGGCAGCCTGGGAAGAGGTAACAGCGCTGTCCCCAGCCCCCTGTGCTCAGCCTCCCCTCTCTTCTCCCACTGGAGAATCTTCTTACACTGGAATCTTCTCTGGTGTCACTGTGTGGTCCAGCAATGTCTCCTGCAGGGCAGAAGGACAAGCACCCAACCACCCTCTCAGCCCTGGGCGATGGCAGCAGGCAGGAGATGAATTTCTGCTTCCCAGGAAGGTCTTTTTCTCCCAAAACTTCCTTGCTGGAGCAGAGAACCAAGTGGAAGTTTTTCGTAAGAAATAGGATTTTAAAAGAAGCAGTTAAAAGAAAATGATGGAAAGTTCTGTCACACTTCTGAAAGAGAGATTGAGATGGCCCAGGACTCGCAGAACGTCTCCCAGGAGGAGCCTCATCCTTACATTTCTGATGGATTGTTCAGTAGTTCCAGCTCACGGACAGGAAATGTGGAATTTGCCTCAGCTCTGACTCTCCAGCTGGTGCTCTTGCTCTGGATCCATCTTTGGTCCTGAGATAATAAATATCTCCAAGGCTCACTCTGAGAGGGTCTTACAATATCTGCAAAATAATTTTGTGCCCCTCAGACGAAACCTGAACTAACCATGTCTGTGTTACGAACAGAGATAGCTGCACTGGTAAAAACGAACCCAAATGCTCTCCTTTAAAGCTAAAAGTCTTAAACTGGATTTTATATTTCTGTCTGCAGGTAGTGCTGTAAATACCACGTGGTGAATCGATCCAAGTGCTCTGCAAACAGGCAGAGTTCGTACCACAGATGGCAGAGTTGGATTAGTTAAAAGCTTGTCAGTTTAGGAATCTCCAGGGTGACCCTCGTGTTTCTGATCACTCTGAACTTGGCTGGGCTGAGCACCTTAGCAGGAGTTTGGGAATGAGGATTCCTGGCAATCCGGAGCTTTCTGGATGTGAATAATGTGAAGAGAGGAGGTGGTGACAACAGAGACAGAATTTGTGTAAGGACAAGCATCACCCAGCTGGTGCTGTAAATCAGATGCAGAGCAGGATTTTGCTGCCTCACCTCTGATTTCCCTCAGAATCCAGGACTGGGATCCAAACCTGGGAAATCCCAGGAGTTCATCCAGGCTCTCCAGCCTGGCTCTGGGCACCTGCAGGTGCTGTGCCCCAGGGTCAGTGCCTGCTCCAGGGGCAATCTCTGAGAGAGAGGGAAAGCTTGCATTTCAAACAGAATAGAAGGAAAGTTCTCTCCCAGGGGAGTGGGAGGCTTCGTGATCCAGCAGTGGATACAGCCCTCAGAAAATCCACGCATTCAAGCTCCCGTTTGGATCCAATCCCTCCCGCGTGGGCAAAGGAGACCACGCCGTGTTGAGAGGGAACGCACCCAAATGTGCCCTGTTGGGATGGGCTCCTCTCCCTGTCTGCTCCTGGGGGACCCAGAGCACGATGGAGCTGCACCTCCCAGCAAAGGAGTGAATTCCTCTGCAGAGTGCCTGTGATTCAGTCCCGATGAATCACTCAGCCACTCTCCTTCTCAACCAGATCTTGGGATTTATCATTGTTAGAGCAGGGAAAAAAGGAGGAGGGGAGGAAAAGAGAAGAAAAAAACAGTGCTTTATCTCCCTCTCTAATCCTTTCCAATTTTCCTCTTTAAAAATGTAATCACATTGTTTTAGGCATCCCATTCAGGATGAATAAACCTTTGCTAATCCTGGGGAGGAATCTGCATCCAGAGGAGGTGGGATGGAATGTGGCCACAAACAGTGACAGCACTGGGGTTCAGCGTGACTCAGGCTCAGAAGTGCCAGAGGTGGAAGGGGCTCGGACTCTGCCTCCCCCTGCGCCAAATCCCTTCCCCTGAGCAGCTCTAGCCTTGCCCAGGGTGCTGCTGGCCCTCAGCCCACTGAGGCAGTGAAAGGAGAGCACAGAAACACATTTCACCTCGGTTCTGCCCTCCTGCAGACTCGGGATGGGCTTGGCTCACGGCTCCACATTCTGATATTTTCCCTTTTGGGCCATTTTCCCCCTTCAGGAGCTGCTGCTGGAGATCCTGGCTGGGAACACCTGGAGTGCAGGTGAGGAGCTGCTCTGAGCACTCAGATCTTGGCAGGAAGAACTGCAATCGTTTGCTCCATGAAGAGATATCCAGGCACACGTATTTATATATAAATTCAGCATTAAAGCTAGAGGCTATACTAATGACTATCTACCATTGTTTCTGCTGTTAGTAAATACTAATAATGCCCAGAAAGCTCCATCAGCACCATGGAGAGGAAAATGAAGGCAAACCAAAACTGTTTCAGGAGCTCCTTAATGGCCAGTTTTAAACTGACCCATTTCAGCTCCACCCAGACCAGGCTCACTCACTTCGCTTTTGGTCCTTCAGCTCTGAGAAAATCCAGCCTGTGACAAGGTGTTTCTTCACGGATTGCATGTGTTTCACTTCTGTTAATGTTATTCTCTCTCTGTCTTTCAGTTTCTATAGTGATGGACAAACATATGCAGCACACACGAGGCCTGCCAGCCTGGGAGGGTGTGTTTGCCTGCACTGGCTGAAAACACCGCCAGTTTTTTGAGAAATCCACTGAAAAACCTTTGCCAAAACTCCTCAAATCTTTGAAAAATGAGTCCTATCAAACAAGTTGATAATGTGTTTAATATGTATTTTTAACATATTTTGTCAGCAAGAAATATACACTGCAATTCTGTGTGTGCTCTGCTTTTTCTTGCATCCACACACGGTTGGAGATGTCCCTTTTCCTGGGACAAGGACCTCAGCTGTGATTAAAGGGCAGGGAATGGGCAGCTCCAAACCAAATCACTTCTCTGAACCTCAGTGTACCCTGACCTCCCTGTGACGCCACTGAGCCAGGGCAGCTCTGCTCTGAGCAATCCCAGCCTGAAGATCTCCCAGTGACTGTACAGAGGCACTGGAGATGGAAATCCCAAACCCCAAACTGCAGCCCCAGGAGTGGAAGGGGGGCACACCTGGAGATGGAGCTGCTCAGATCCGGTGTTTATGCTCAGTCTGATATTGCAATGGGTATTTTAAAAATCCAGCTGATGAGCTGGTTGTGGTGTCCTCCTCTGCCAAGCCCAAGCTTTGTTAAGGCTGTCAGAGCCAGATTTCAGCTGCCAAAGCTCCGATCATGGCAGAGGAGCTGCGCTCACACCACAAGTGAAAAAGTCCTAGCTTGGAAATGCTGCCAATTTTTTTGTTTTGAAAGATCTTTGCCAAAACCCCGGAGATCTTTAAAAAATGGTTCCTATCGAGCAAGTTATAGTAAGACAGGCTTGCTCCACTCCCCTTGAGCCCACAAGCAAACAAACCAACCCACCGAGCCCTGAAGTTGCTCTCAAAGCAGGAGAGCAGCAGCAGCGCCAATTCGCGGGGCGAAGGAAAGCCGCGCTGCCCACGGCGCTCACACCACGCCCGGGGACACGGGGCGAGCGCGGGGCTGGTGCCTCGGGGGTCGGCCCCAGCTTTCCCCGGGCGGGGCGGGGACGGGGCCGGGCATCCCCCGCTCTCCGTGCGGGGCGGGCCGGGGGCGGGCGCTGCCCGCGGAGCCGCG
>VZRL01005946.1:383542-410735 GCA_013397895.1 Origma solitaria
CCTGCCCCGCCACGATGAGCGGCAGCGCCGGGGGAGCCGCGCCGGGCGCCGCGGGGCTCTGTCCCGGCCACGGTGAGCAGCAGGCGGCGGAGGGAGCGGGCGGACGCGGGGTGTGGTGGGGATGGTGACAAACACGCTCCGGGGGGAGCTGGGAGCTGTCCTCGCCCTAGGAGCGCCCCTCGGCAGCGCCGGGGATGGTGCGGGGCTCGGGATCCCCCGGGTGCGGTGTGCCCGGTGTCCCCCTGGTGCCGTGCCCGGCAGTCCCCCCGGGTGCGGTGTGCCCGGCAATTCCCCCGGGTGCCGTGCCCGGTGTCCCCCCGGTGCCGTGCCCGGTGTCCCCCCGGGTGCGGTGTGCCCGGTGTCCCCCCGGTGCCGTGCCCGGTGTCCCCTCGGTGCGGTGCGCGGCGGAGCTCCGGAGGGTGGGGTGGGGAGGGAAGGTCGGTGCGCGGGGGCTGCACAGGTAAAGGTGGGAGCGAGCAGCATCCGCGGCCGCCAGCTCCGCTGGGCTGTGCGGGTCCTGTGCCCAGCACAGCGCTGGAATGGCAGCCCCGACCCGCAGCGGGACCGGGACTGAGGCTGGCACAGAGCAGAGCCCCCGGCACAGAGCAGAACCCGTGGCACAGAGCAGAGCCCCTGGCACAGCGGAAGGCAGCGGCAGGGGAGGCTCAGCGGGCTCTGCTCGAGTGGGAAACTTTGCTTGAGTGAGGATGAATGGCTGTCCCCGGAAGAGTTGAGAGAACGTGTTTATTGTGGCACCTGGGGACATGGCTCGGTGGTGGCCTTGGCAGTGCTGGGGGAACAGTTGAACTCGGGGCTCTCAGAGGGGTTTTCCAGCCTTAACAATTCTGATTCTGGGATGAAGGAAGGTGTTTTCCAGCAGTGGAGCTCTGGGATTGGGGGAGCTCTGTGCTCTGCTGTGTCCCAAGGTCCAGAGTGCAAAGGCTTCAGTCACACTGGAGCTCTCCAAGCTCTGTATCCGTTCCAAGCTCGTGTCACTGAGGTTAAAGCATTTCACTGCTGCTGGAGCTTGCTCAGGCTTACTCCAGAGCGAGGGAAGCTCGCAGGAGTCCTGCTCAAGTTGAAGTGCTTTGATTCAGGTGCTGGGAGTGGAGCCAGTTTGTGGATCCAGCTCTGGGAGAGACAGAGCTGTGCCTGCGAGTGAAAAAATAGTGTCACTTCCTCAAGCCCCTGAGGCATCTTCCCTTGCTCCAAAACAAACTTCACCCTCGGAAACTTGATAGAAGGGTGAGTAATTAAAACATTACACAGCTGCAAGTCTGTGCTGCTTGAGGGGGGTGAGGAAGGAGCCAAGCCTTGGGTTCCAGCTTCGAGCTCCCAGACAGCCTGGAGTGTGCTTTGAAATGTGTGATGTCATTATGACTGCATTTCTTCTTAAAACCAAAATACTTTTCTTTTAATGGGAATATTGCCCTGTGTTTGGTGAAGGAGGATGATTTTTCTCTGTCTCCTGTTGCTGCAGTTGGCTGGTTTTGCTTGGCAAAGGCAGGGTAGGGTTTTTAGGAGATTACTTGGATTTTGTCTCTGAGCAGAGGGTGATGGATGGCCTGGCTGAGGTCAGTCTCTGGGGAAGGCAGCTCAGGATGTGCAGCAGTCAGTGCAGCACCACTCCTTGGGGGAAGAGCCACAGGTGTGCCCAGGATCAGGGACACAGGGATGGCAGCACTGCCACCAGGAATGGGACTGCCGGCAGCACCTTCCTCTCCTCCGGGGAGACCTTCCCTGTGCCTCCTCCCTGCGCCAGCCTGACCTTGGCACTGTCAGCGCTGTCCAATAGCGCCGTTGGAAAACAAACATGAGTCAGGCTGGGAGTTTGCTTAAATAATGACTCCTTCTACACCAAGGTGTGTTTATCTCATTTCCTCACGCAGCCTCTGACCGCGGCCACACAGGAATAGCTGAGTTTCCCCAGGACTTTGTAAACACTGATTTAAAAGTAAGAGTGCTCTGACTGAGCCTGTTGGCTCATTGAGGCCTTCTAGGAAGTCTCCAAATCGTACATTCAGCTCCTCTGTGCCAACTGTGCTGCTGCAAGTGCCAGCAGTGCTTCTGCTTCTCCCCCTCCTGCCCATCCTCAGGAGCCAGCTGGCATGCCTCGAGTTCTCCACGCTTGCTCCCCTTTTCCAGGTATTCCAGGAAGTCTGAGGCAGGACAAAGAGCAAGGGACGGGTGTCTGCCAGAACCCCTTGGGGTGACAATTGCCTGGAAATCCTGGGAGGGGTTTCCAGGGGAATGCAGCGGAGATGCAGCTGGGATTGGACGGAGGATGCAGGAGTGGGGATTGGGGCTGAAGAGAGAGCTGGGAATTCCCCACACTCCTTTGAGGACACCACGGCTCTGTCCTGCTGTCCACACTCCTCTGCTCCTGGAGACAGCAGGAGGCTGTGCCAGGGAGGCTCCGTTGGACATCAGCAGGAATTTCTCCATGGAAAGGGAGGTCAGGCCTTGGCAGGGCTGCCCAGGGAGGTTTGCAGTGCCCATCCCTGGAGGTGGCACTCAGTGCTCCGGGCTGGGGACAAGGTGGGGATGGGCACCCCCATGGGCTGGGAGGGCTTTTCCAACCCAAATGATTCTGTGGTTCTGTGAGTGCAATGAAACGTTGGTGTAAATCCTCAGAACTCTGTGGCTGAGATCTGGGGTGACAGTGCCAAATCCTGGGGGTTAAAGAAAATCTTTCCTCATGGGAACACTGCTAATTAATTATCCACTTAGGGCTTCCCTGGCCCATTTTCAGAAAAATACACTGATGAGTGTCGAGTTAGGGACTGTCTATTCTGATGTTGTTGTTCCTGTGTTTCATTCCTCAAAAAAAGTTTCTAAATCTAAAAAGACGACTACACCAAATAAATGGTGCCAATGTTTCTTTGTAAACCTGGTTGTTTCCTGGAGGAAGCAGAGTGTGAAGAATCTCGTTGTGGTGCAGTTAATGGGAAAGGGAGGAAAGTGCTTCATGGCTTTTGGATTTAGCTCCTCGCACTTCTGTTTCCTGGTATTTCCCTGCTCTCCGTGGTGCATTTTTTGTGGGGCTACCTTTATTATATTATTATTAGTCAGGGTGAGGTGCCTTTGCCTCAGCTGGGTTACCTCCCAGGAGATGTGTGGGGCCAGGAGATGGGAGAGGAACGAGCCAGGTGCTTGTTCCCTCAGCTAACATGAATCCAAACCCGGGATTTGCAAAGCAGCTGACTTTAATCTGGTCTTGTTGTCTAATTCCATTAGACTTATTTTCATTAGAGCCCATAATGTAATTCGGGCCCCCCTCGGCCCTGCTGGGTGGCTGCAGGCCCAGGGTTACAGGAGAGACATGGCCAGCAGGGCATGGGGGAGAGCAAATTACTCTGCGAGAGCACAAATGGAACTTGGGCAATTTGATGTGATTAGGGAAACAATTAGAGAGGATAGCTGGAGGTGCAGAGTGGCTCAGGAGGAGCTGCTGCTGGGTGGCAGCTGCTCTGCAGAGTCACCCTGGGCTCAGGGTGCTGTCCCCAGCCTGGGATGGGCAGGGGACGGTGACAAGCCCCCTCTGCCCCTCTCTGTGGGTGCTGTTGGCTGTTTCTGCCGTGTCCTGGTGCAGGCAGGAGCGTTTGGTTGTTCCCAGAGGGGTTTTACAGAGCCCTGGGTCTGGCTGGTGCAGCAGGGGCTGCAGCCGGAGCTGCTGCGAGGAGCTGAGCAGGGAGAGCAGTCTCCAGTGGGTTTGGGATGTGCATTTTCCCGAGCTGAGGCAGCAGCTCAGAGCCTCCCGTGTGTTCCTCACCCCCAGCTCCTGCAGCCTGCCCTCACCTCCTGCTCCTCCAGAGGCTCTCACCCCACACCTGTGTAGGTCAGTGAGCTTTGCACAGACTCCACACCTCCCAAAATCAGCTCTGCGTGACCCCGTGCCAGCTGTACCCACATTCCCTCTGCCTCCTGAGCCAGTCCTGCCTCCCACCCTGCCCTGGTGGCACAGCTCAGGGCACAGCCCATGGCTGGTGGCACAGCTCGGGGCACAGCCTGCCCTGGTGGCACGGAGCAGCAGGGCCAGGGCTCTGTCCCCGCTGAGGACAGGACCCCCAAGCCATCTGCTCAGAGCTCTGCAAGGCTCGTGCTCTGCTCGGACTTTTCCATTCGGTGGAGGTGGCACAGCCCAGTCCTGCCCTTCCCGTCCCCATGGCAACAGAGGGATGCTGCTTTAAGGGGTGAGCACACAGCTCCTGCCCGGGCCAGCAGCTCCCCAGTCACCTCTCCCAGCAGGAATCCTTATCTGCTCCTTACCAGGCTCTTGTCTTCCCAAATTATCCCCAACCCACATCCTCCTCTCTTATTCCTGTGCCCGGAGTGTCTGCCTCGCTGGGCTTCGAGCACACCTAAGATGTGCCCAGTCCTGCCTGAGGCCTTCCTTTGTGTTTGAGAGTCCTTGAAATCAGTAAAATTCCACATTATCCCTTGCAGCAGAGGAGCAGCCACTCAGAGCATCCATGAGAAGCTCAGAATACCCTCCCCAAATGCAGCAGGGTTCGTTTGGCCTCATGGTTCCATTTATTTTGTGGTGTACCACGGCTGATTAAACACAAGAAAAGGCACAGTTTTCACCATTAATCCTTTCTCAGGGATCCTGAAGGATGCAGCTGAACCTCTGGATCCAGCAAAAGAGCTCTCCCACGCTCATCACCCCAGAAGTTGTCCTAAGGTGTCCTGGCCCTTGTGGGGCTCCTCACCTCAACCAGAGGGTGTTGGGCTGGGCCCTGGCAGTGAAATGATTGCTGAGGTGACATCCAGGCTGGTTCCACGGGGACCAGAAGAGTTTGAGCAGAATGTTCATGGTGATCTGGCTCTTCAGGGCTCCTTTAACATCACTGAAGTCAAAGCTGCCACTAAAGCTCAGAGCTCTGTGTCACAGAACTCAAAGCTGCAGCTGATTTTAGATGAGCCAAAGCAGTGGAACGTGTTCTTCGTCATGGGCCCTCCATGGGATTGCTACAAAAACATGTTTTCCCTACCAGGAAAAACTGCCAAGCAACATTTTTTATCATTCAGCAGAGAAGGGAGAAAGGAAATAACATAGAAACCCAAACCCAGTCAACACTGTCCCCAGAAAAATAAGGGAAAGTTGCAGCAATGAATATAAATTAGGAATTAGAACATGTAGGTGTCTGATAAGGGAGGCTAAAGGAATCTGTGAAATAGTAATGAGCAGGGGGTTAAGGATGAAGAGAAAGCATCTCCCAGGAGCGTTCAGCATCCCCACAATGTGTTCAGTAAGAGCTCTGTGCGTTCCAGTGGCAGAGTCAGAGCAGGAGCAGAGCCAGACTGAGCCCTCCCAGAAGCACCATCTGCTCTGTCACCAAACCTCAGGGGAGGAAAAGCACCCCAGGTAGCCAGGGGGCATCAATTGTCATTATTGTAATGCCTTGGTCTCAATGCAGTGCCATTTGGACTCTTTCCTGAAGAAAATGTGGTGATTTCCTCCTTTTGGAAAGGGCTGTTCGAGAGAAGGGGATTTCTCCGCTCAGTGCTGGTGGTGAGCAGCAGGAGCAGGAGCAAAGCCCTGCTTTGAGAGCCCCAGCCCCACTGTGACACGGACTGCTGCCACTGAGAGGGGACCCTGCCCACCCTGGAGCTCATAGCGTTAGTTAGCACTGATTTAATCTGTGTATTTTTAAAGCTGGAAAAGGCTTCTCCGAACACCTCATCCACTTTCCTACCTGCAACAGAAAGGCACAAACAAAAGCAAACCCATAGCTAAGGAAATGTCTTCCTGATCAATTCCAGAAATATCAGATGGGGAGTCACAAAAATAGAAAGCAACCAATTGTTTTCTTTAATAATGAAAGAAGACTCAAAAACACCCCCAAACCCAGTTTAAATCCTCACTTGACTGTGAGGATTTCCAAACATACAGCATCTTTGGAAGGAAAGAATGAAAGGAAATGATTTCTGGCAGTGGTTTGACCCCTCTTTGGCTCCTTGGGCTGAATCCAGGCTGTTCTAGGGCATTTCCCCACTGCCAAGGCTGCTGGATGTGTCAGGAGGATGGCACACGTCTGTCCTGCCTGCCCTTAGCAAATACCCGGTGTCCTCTGCTGCCAGGGAGCAGAAATAGGAGAATTGGCTGCTTCGGCTCCTTGCTGGAGCTGCAGGCAGAGCCCAGCAGCTCTCCAGGAGTGCTGAGAGCTGTGTGTCCTGCCAGGACCTGCATGTGCTGCAGGGGCAGAGGAGGGACTGGGCCAGAGGCTGAATGGGGATGAATATTCGGACCTTGGAGAGCCCTTCGTCATTGTAGGAGATTTCTAGGGAAAGCAAAGTGGCTGTTTTGGGGTTTTTGAGAAGGGCAGATACAGTGAGCACTCTGTGGGACTGTGGTCCAAGAGGCTCTCTGGTGATGTTCTCGATTGGCTGGCGATGGAAAATGAAGTTCCCTTTCCCTCCTCTCTGCCTTCACACCCTCTGCACTCTGCTGCTCCTGGCTCTGACTCCCAGGCTCTCACACACAGCCAGCTCAGACCTGCAGCTTCCAAACTCTTTCCGTGGGAGCCAGGCTGAATGACCCAGGCTGTTCTGCACCTCAGGGGCAGCAGAGAAGTGCAGAGCAAGCATCGCCTCGCTGGTCTGAGTTTCGGAGTCTCTTGGTCAGCAGAAAATCACAGGAGCTGATAAAAACTAATTGCAAAGATGCCTTTTATGAGTGCCCGGTTTTCCTGGGCTCTGCTTGGCTGAGTTGTTTTATTGATCAGATCCCTTCTATTATAGGTCAGGGAGGAAAACAAGCAGCCCTTCTGCACTGGTGTTTGCTTTTAATAAAACACAGTGAGCGGAACTTGCATGGGGATGATTTAAACACGACCAGGGAATCGGGAATCGGAGGAAGAAGGGATTTCCCCCTGCCCATTCAGCTCAGGATTTCCCTGCTTCATGGAATACCTATTTACCACAAAAATGCTGAAAGGGAGGACAAATCTGGGTCCTTCACCTGTGGGTGAGGTCAGGGCAGTGTGAGCACAAATCTCTGTGAGGACGGAAGCACCAGGGGAATGATTAGCTCAGGGAAGAAAAGCTTGGAGCAGAGGAAGGGTTTCCAGTCGCCGAGAATTCCTGCTGCATGGAATTCTGGCAGTGAGGAGGGCTGTGGGCTGCGAGCACACGGCGCTGTTTATTATTAGCAATAATGCTAATGGTGGCAGCAGATTAATTCTGGTTGGGATTAATGCCTCTCCCCAGCTCATCCGTGTTTATCTGCACCCCGAGCACTCCCTGCTGTCCCTCCCTGACAGATGAGCTCAGAGGTGCTCGGGCTCTGCAGGGTTTCCCATCCAGTTCCTTCCTTTTCCACATCCCTCCTCTTTAGCAAACATCTGATCCCTCGCTGCTCTCTGGGTGCCCAGACGTTTATTGTTCCAGCTTTTGTTTATTGGAAAACAAACAGGCGAAAAAATCAGCAACGAGAGCCCAGATCAAGGATCCGAAAATAGGCAACCAAGGTGAGCCTGAAAGCTCCAGTTGTGGCACATGAAAACAGTTTTAGGCAATGAAGGCTTAACAAAACCTGGATGAAAGCAACACCAGCAGGAAAAGCACCCTGAAGGGAAACGGCTGTGGGATCGAGTCAGGCATCAACCCTGGCAAACTGCAGGGAGTCACTGTGTCACAGAGCTCCTGGTGACAAGTTTGCATCCCCAGGTGCAGAGATGTCCAAAGTCAGGGACTGCGTGCAGAGGATTTGCTTCCTCAGCCTTGGGTGGGGTCAGCCTTGTCCCACCCGAGTGCCCACATCTCCTGAGTAATCAGGAACATGGATGGAGAGAAAAGCTCCAAATCTGCCTCCTGAGACTTTCCCTGGGAGTGTGTTCATCCCTGAGCAATGGGGGGAAAGCTTTCCCAAGGAAATTCGTGGAGCTGATGAGGATGAGCTGTGCCAAGGCAGGAATCACAGACTGCGTGAGGAGGGAATGGAGAAAAGGCCATGAGGACTGGGAAAAGCTGAGAGAATTGGGATTGTTCAGCCTGGAGAAGAAATCCTTCCCTGTGAGGTGGGCAGGCCCTGGCACAGGTGCCCAGAGCAGCTGTGGCTGCCCCTGGATCCCTGGCAGTGTCCCAGGCCAGGCTGGACAGGGCTTGGAGCAGCCTGGGACAGTGGGAGGTGTCCCTGCCATGGCAGGGGTGGCACTGGATGGGCTTTAGGTCCCTCCCAGCCCAACCATTCCGTGATTCCATGCTCAGTTTGGAAAGCATTGCATGGAAAAGGACATGGAAATCGTGCACAGAAAACAGGGAATCGACAAACCCCCAGCTAAGGCTGGAAAAGAGCAAACCCAGCAGCACTGCTCACCCAGAGGGGATGTGGAAGGCAGGGAAGGAGTCCTTCCTCCCAGGGCCCTTTCGGGTTTGCTCTCAGGAAAGCCCCGGGAGGGATCAGGGAGGAGGAATGCGCAGAGCTGGGGCAGGGTGGGCTCTGTGTCAGTCCTTGGGGCTGCTGTGCAGGTCTGGAGTGTCTGCAGGAACAGGAGCAAGCAGAGCCTGCTGAGGGCAGGAAGAGAAGTCACAGCAATAAAATGCAGCAAGGAAGATTTAGGATGGAGCCGAGAAAAATCCCTGCGTGTGCTTCCCCTGGGAGTGTGCATAACGAGAATGTGGAATCTCCATCTCTGAGTGCCATCCACGGCAGCTTACAATATGGTTGGGTCTGCTTAAACAGCTCCTCAGGGTCTCTCCCAGCCCTTCTTCTCCCTCTGATTCTTCTTTCCATGGCCTCAGAGTCTGTTTTACAGCCTGGAAAGAAATACAGAGCTGAAACAACTGCATGACAGACCTAGCAGATTTTCTTGGTAGTGAGTCGGTTTTTTCGGTGACAAATGGAAACTTCCTGTGGGAAAAGTCTGATTTCAGTGTAATGTGATTTTCTGTGAGAAAGCCAAGATCCCAGAGAAAAGCTGTTTGCTGCGTCTGCTGACTTGGTGTTGCTCTGAGGTTTTATTCGATCTGCAGAGTTGGTGCTGACAAAAGATTTTGGTGCTGTTTTCTCTTCGGATGTTCTTCCTTCAGACCAAAAGCCCGGTTAAATACAATAAACCAAAGGTGCAGATAACAGGGCAGGAGGTTGGGGTTTCCTGTTTCCCTGTTGGGAGCTGCTCCTCGCTGGTTGCCACGCTGGGGCTGACAGGGCTGACGTTGGCACAGGCTCTCCTTCCCCTTCCCGAGTGCATCCAGGATGAAAATCCCAATCTCTCCTGGTTTCCCAGCAGCTTCCCCTCCCTGGGAGCCCAGGACTGTCTGGGAGGTGGAGAAACAAGGCCAGGCTTGGCATGTGACCGAGTTAACCTGCAGGGAGCCAGGGAGGATGGGGAGCGACTTTTACAGGAGCCTGGAGGGACAGGACACCACGAACTGAGAGTGGGTTTGGATGGGATATTGGGAGAAAATTCCTCCCTGGGAGGGTGGGCAGGCCCTGGCACAGGTGCCCAGAGCAGCTGTGGCTGCCCCTGGATCCCTGGCAGTGTCCCAGGCCAGGCTGGACAGGGCTGGGAGCAGCCTGGGACAGTGGAAGGTGTCCCTGCCCAGGACAGGGGTGGAAGAGAGGAGTTTTAAGGTCCTTCCAACCCAAACCATTCCATGATTCTGCGATTTGTGCTGCTCCTTTTCACCGTGGGCTGTGGCAAGGCCATTCCTCACCCTGGGCTGAGCTGGCCCCAGTCCCTGGGCACTGGGAGCCACTGGGGGAACTGGGGCTGCACTGGTGCAGGGCAGACCTGGGAGCGGAGCCTGGACGCTCTCCCTCCTCCAAAACAAACGCCATGATCAATTATTTTGCTCCATCTCCCTTGGAGATGGGTTTATTTTTTGTGCTCCCCCTCAGTCCCTGGGAAGGGTTTTTGTGAGAGCACATCTCCATTTCTATCCTTAGCAGCACATGTGCAGAGTCAGGCCTTGGGAGTCACCAGTCACTCACTGCTCATTGTGATGTCTCCACATTTTCCCTCCTCCCTCACTCCCAAAGCAATTCACAGGAAATTCAGCTGCTGCCTGAATGGACACATTTCCAGCAATCTTCTTTAATTCTTTATTTACTGTAAAAGAAGCAGGGCAAAAACTGCAACGTCAGTTCCTCTTCCGAGGCTGGATTCGCTCCCTCCTCGCAGCTCAGCCTCTCTCTCCCCTGCCCTTTCCCCAACCCCGTCCCAATTCCTGATGAGCTGTGATGAAAAGCAGGATGGGGAGTGGGGGAACATCTGATCACTGCCCGTGAATTCCTGGAGGGAACACATTTCCAGGGAATTGCTGTGACCAGAGCTGAGCTCTTGTGGAGCTGAGTGTCCCTCCCTGCCCTGGACTCTGCCTTGTGCTCAGGGAGCTCAAACTTTGCTTCTGCATCATCCCCAGCAGGGCCTGAGGGCTTTCCTGCTGCTCGGAGGGAAAATTCCGTGTCTGCTGCTTTAATAAGGAAGGGATGGGAAACGGTGGAGCAGCCAAGGGCCAGAGGGAGCAGGATGGAGAAGGTGAAGGGAATTTCTGTGCAACTTGTGCCTCCCTCCTCAAACCGAGCCTGGAACGACTGCTCCAGGGATGAAATGCTCTCAGCTGTGAGCACAGACACCCAGGGGACCTCACAGGTCCCACTGATGCTGATCTGATGCTCTGCACAGCCCAACAAACCCTCCCCAGGCCTGGGGGAGAGCCCAGCCCTGCCTCGGGAAAGCAAAGGGCTGGGGAGGAAGAGATCTGTGCTGCTGGAGAGCTTTGAGGCAGCTCTGGGTAAATGAGAGGCTCAGAGGACTTCAGCCTGCCCTGCCCCACTCCAGCAGAGCAGGAGGAGGGGAGGAGGGAGAAAAGGCAGAGGAGGAGGAAGAGAAGGAGGAGAAGGAGAAGGAAGAGGAGAGGGAGGAGAAGGAAAAAGGAGGAGGATAAGGAAGAGGAAAAGGAGGAGGAAAATGAAAAGGAGAAAGAGGAGAAGGAAAAAGAAGGAAGAGGAAGAGGAGAAGGAAAAAGGAGGAGGATAAGGAAGAGGAAAAGGAGGAGGAAATGAGGAAGAGAAGAAGGAAAAAGAAGGAAAAGGAAGAGGAGGAGGAGAAGGAAAAAGAAGGAGGAGAAGGAAGAGGAAAAGGAGGAGGAAAATGAGGAGGAGGAAGAGAAGGAGAAGGGAAAAGGAGAAGGAAGAGGAGAAGGGCTGCAGCAGATGGTGCAGAAATGAGGCTGGTTTGGGGTGGTCAGTTCGAGTGATGCCATCCCGTCTGGGATCTGCCAGCTCAAGGGCAGGACGGATGCAGGCCAAGGTCCCAAACCCCCGTGGGACACAGATCGAGAAGGTCATGAGTTCTCAGTCCGTGTCTCGATCCCGGTGAAAAGTCTCACCCACAGCAGGCTGCTCTGCCGATGCAGTGACCTTGAGGAGCCCTAAGTTATACCAAACCCTACAAAAGTGCTTTGGTGCATCCGTTGGGATATTCGGAAGGATCTCAGGGAGGTCAGGTGTGCAGGCAGGATTATTACAGAGGATCCAATCATTATAAATAAATCCCCATTTAACCGTGAACTGCAGACTGTGACCTTGCCTGGCTCTTCCCAGCCTCTGCTGTAAACCATGTGCTCAACAGCCTTTTAAAAAGATTATTTATCCTTTATCACCGTTGTTTTAAGGTGTGTTGTGTCTGGAGGAGCTTGCAGAGGCAGCTGAGGATGGCAGGGCTGTTCCAAGGCAGGCAGCAGCTCCTCTTGAGATAAAAATCAATAAATTTGCCCTCCAAGATCTCAGCTGCCATTAATTCCTAAGGGATTTACAGAGAGGATCTGGCCACGATGAGCTGGATTTTACATGCTGCTAGAAATTATATTTAATTAGAGTGAAGGAAATAGAATCAATTAATAGAATTAATGCAGTGGGAGAATCAGCTCTATAGTTAAGGTGGGTGGTTTCTTTCCTCAAAGGAATAATTTCTTGAAAAGGCAAGTTAGGACCCACTAAAAAGTGCAGCATTGTTGGAGTCAGGGGATTTCAGGGTAAAATAAAGTCTGAGCAGAAATGTGATGATAGATGTGGATGGAGGGATCTTAAGGGACTGGGGAGAGGACAGAGGGGAGGGGAGAGTTTCAATCAGACTTCCCTTGGATCCATCTGAGAAAAAAGCAACTCGCATCCTGAAGAGTTTTCCCAAGAATGAAAAATAGGATGAAAAAAAAGACCGAAATGACAAGTTATCAGTTGTGAGTGACTGTGAAGGCTCCCTTGGCTTGAGAGGCCCCAGATCATTCTGGAACCTGATTTCTCCCAGCTCTGGCAAACACATCCAGGTGAAAGAAACGTCTCTCCAGCAGCTTTTGCTTGAGAGCAAAATCTGTTTTTGTTTCAGGAGCAGTGACATTCCTTTCTCCCGTCCAGGCTCTCTTGTTCCCTTCAGAGCTGCAGCTTTGTGTGGAAGGAGTCTGGCAGCCACACCTGGAAATTGTTTTCCAGCGAGAACATTTCCTTTTGGCTAATTTAGGACTTTGCAACTTCTCAGGACAAGTTTTTCATTTGCTTCATGATGGACTGTGTAAATATGAATAGAAGGCAGTTGTTTCACGAGCAGGGAAGAAAATAAGACATAAAAAAAGCTCCTTTGGCAAACACCCACATGGAAGTTTTTAAAAGCTGCCTCAAACGGCATCTGTAGGCTGCAGCTACTCCTCCACCCCTGTGTGTCCCTGTCCTCCACAAAGGGAGTGCAAACAAACAGGAAATCACCATTTTTAAAGCCCCTTTTGGGTTTTTATCAGCAGCTCCACAGTTTGCTATGCGGTCCCCGTGCATCGCTGTCCTCCAGGTGTGAGCAAGGAGGGAATTACAGATGTGCTGGCCAAGGTGTCAATTCCCTCTGCATCTTTTTGGATGGGAAATTCGCCGTATTTTGCTTTCCTGTGGCGCAATTTGGAGTCTCTGCAGTTGGTCAGAGCTGGGCACACTCAGGCCCAGCTGATGTGTATTCAAGGTTTGGCAAAAGTACTGAGCTCAGGAGAAATAGGAGCTTCAGCAGGTGAAAGTAAAGGCATTTCAGGGAAAAAAATCCATATTTTGCTTTTCTGTGGCACAATTTGGAATCTCTGCAGTTGGTCAGAGCTGGGCACACTCAGGCCCAGCTGATGTGTATTCAAGGTTTGGCAAAAGTACTGAGCTCAGGAGAAATAGGAGCTTCAGCAGGTGAAAGTAAAGGAATTTTGGTGAAAAATGCCCCAAAGTAGCTTGTGCATTAAGAGGATTTCCAACCTCCCTGGCCAGCAGAAGCTCTTGCCCTGCCTCAGACTCCTGCCCCAAACGAATCCATGAAGGACAATGTTTTCTATTACATTTTTCAGAAAAATCGCAGGTCTTTCTTTAGCTGCTTTATCTGGTTATGACCAAAGCTTTTTTCTTATTTAAAATCATAGAATTTCAAAATAGAGACCTCCATGGGTGCTGCTTGTTCCCCTTCCAGTCCCACAGACCTTCCCATCCATAAACCCCTGCACGCTGCAGCCTCCAAACGAATTTAGCACAGGAGGAGCACCCCACGAGTCCAGGTGAGCTCAGGAATAAGGAATATCTCCCTCCTGAGAACTCTGCAGATGACTGAGCACTGATCTTTATCCTGGAGATTTTCAGATTAATTTTAGATGAAGAAATCATAAACTTTGCTGGCAACACTCAGATTCTTTTCTGTGCTTACTCGTGGACCACTCATGGCAATTTTTTGGTTGTTGATGCTGAGGCTGTTTTTGTTGAGTTCCGAGGGTTATAAAAGTCACACTCTGTTGGTTCCTTTGTCCAGATGAATTTTCTTAGGGACTAAACCAGGTTTTCATCGCTAATGCTTGCCACTGTAAATTTAAAATGAGTGATTAACTAATGCACAATATTCAGTTAAAAATCTGCTGTTCCCATGGGATTTCTTACCAGTTTATTTACTTGCTGCAATATTCACCGTGGTGGCTGTAAGGGGCAGAAAGGCAGAGATTCTTTGTGCATGGAAAAAAAAAGGGAAGTTTTATTTGTTATCATGAGCAATATGAGAACTGCAAAATGCTTTCGGGGTGATTTTTCGAAGTTTCTTTTCGAAAATTCCAGAAGGAAATGGAGTGGGGCAGTCGGCCCTGCTGGGGTGGGGAGGGACTGAGCTTTGGGAAGCAGTGACCAAGTGGAGCCGGGGTTTTGAAGGATCCTGGCAGAAGGAGCTGCAGAGAGGCTGAAGATGAGCTGGACCTCCTGCAGGAGAGTTGGGAAAGGCTGTGAGCCTTCATCCTGAGCAGGGAGAGCAGCTGGGAGGCACTCAGGGACAGTGAGACAGAGAGATTTTGTCCCAAATGTGTGCGGATGGGGTGAAACCCGTGGTGTCTGATGGTGGTGGTACAGTGCCTCAAACTTTGTGTTTGGAGCTGCCTGGGCTCCCCAAAACCTGCAGGGAGCACAGGATGCTCAGAGCTTCCCCTCTGCCATGGTTCTACCTCCAAGGACTCAACTGAGCTGCAGATTTTGGGCTCAGCATCCCATCCATCCCTCCCTGTCAGAGAATCCCAGAATCCCAAATCCGTGAGGCTGGAAAAGCCCTCCCAGCCCATGGAGTCCACCTTGTGCCCAGCCCGGAGCACTGAGTGCCACCTCCAGGTGACACCTCCAGGGACAGGCACTCCAAACCTCCCTGGGCAGCCCCTGCCAGTGTTTAACCTCCTTTTCCCATGGAGAAATTCCATGGAAAGCTGGAATATTTCCTGCTGCTGTCCAGGTGTGATGCCCTCACAGCTGCCAAAGGCACTGGGGACTGCTCTGAGCTCCGCAAACAGCTCCAGAGGAGAGTAGATTTTATTTATTTAGTGCAATAAAGCAGCAGCAGTGGGTCAATCAAACACTCATTAGCAGCAGGTCAGGCTATAATTAGAGAGCCTGGTGCAGTTGGCCACTTGTCCCTGGATGCCAGCGGTGAGGCACGGAGAGCCGGGATCAGCAGGGATTAGTTTGGGAAGTGAAGTGCTTTCAGCTCGGTGAGAGCTGCCGGGATATCTGTGCCTCCCCTCATCCCTGCAATTAAGGGAGCACAGCCTCTCAAGTGGCACTCGCCGCTCTCTGAGCTGTGTGAAATCCTGAACAAAAGCTCCAAACAGCTCCCCCGAGTAATTAAATCTCATCTGAAAGAGCTTGGATCCTCAGGGGGTACAGAGGAGTTCTTTCCTCTCCTGTTAGAGGGGAAAGGAAAGTTCTGCTCCTCAAGCACAGGTTTATATTTTACACGGGTGTTTTTTTCCTTCTTCGTGCTATTTTAAGGATCAAATCTCCACAATTCCATTGTGTGAACATCAAAAGTTTCTCCTGAGACAGGCAGGGAGGTTCTGGCAGCTCACGTGTGCGAGGAAAGCAAACAGCACTAAGTTCCACTCCCGGGGCTGTGCTGAATCCTCCAGGGAATGATTTGCTGTGTTTGAGGAACCAGGGCTGGAATCAGGGACTGGGCTGGCAGGGAACTGCGAGATAAACGCTCATCCTCTGGATCCTCCATCCTCACAGCCCTGCGTGCCCCTGCAGTGCCTTCACTTTGCCATTGTCTCGCTCTGAAAGACAGGTGTGTGCTAAGGAAGGTAGGAGCCTCCCTTAGAATGGATAATGTGACCTCCTTCCCCTCCAAATTATAACTTTGGAATTAAGGGGGCTTTTAGACAAAAATATGGGAGAAGGACTAACAGTTTTACACTAATATTTAGAGCAAGGCAATAATACAGAAACAACGGTTTAGATAGATAAAGTTAGGATACAACTTGCACCCTGTTAGGGCGGTGCTGCAGCGCAGTTCAATGGTGGCTGCAGTCCTGTTGGAGTGATGGATGTGCTCTTGGTGAAGTGCTGATCTTGTGGAAAGGTCTCGTCGGTCTCTGGAGGTCCAGCGGTGGCTCTTGAGCTCTTCTCCTCTGGGAATTCAGTGGGAAAGGTAGTCCAGTGTTCCAGAGTCTCTCTCTTATATGCAGGTGGGAATGTTCAGTTCCTCCCCTCTGGGCAGGGCATCTCACAATGGCTGATGGAATCTGTGAGTCACTCCTGGAGCCCTCGATGGCCATGAGCAGAGGTAGCCCCGATGGTGTTAGCAGGGCTGGGTCACTCCTGGGGACACTGATGGCCATGAGCAGAGATAGCCCCGATGGTGTTATCAGGGCTAGGTCTCACTGAACACAAAGAACACTGCCCCACCTGTTTTTAACAGCTGGTGGAGATGGTAGTAGAATACAGACTTTTGGTTACACCTTCCGTGTAACCTAGGACAGCCATTCACCTTTCCACTCACAGCTTTCCCTCCAGCGGCACAGAGGCCCTAAATTCTGCTCTCTGTCCATCAGATCATGGGATCACACAGCACGGAATGGTTTCTCCCACTGCGCCGGGTTTAGTTCTGCCCAAGAGTCCTCCACTGAGTTGGTTTTGTCCTGTGTCAAACCCTCAGGTAATCCCAAATCAAATGCTCTGCTGGAATCAGAGAATACAGCAATTTATTATTTCAGTGTTGTTGCGGATTAGCACTGAAAATATCAAGAAGGCAAATTTATTCTCCTCTAATTCTTACTGATTTGCCAAATTCTATTCTCTATCTTTAATTCTTGATGAATTGTATTCTTTAGGAGCTATTTTATTCTTGTGCTGGAGAGCAGTCTTGGACTGATGGGTTTATAATTACCTAGATTAGCCTCTTTATTCTTTCCAAATATTGATACTTCTTTTTGCTAACTCTGATTGTCCAAGTTTACTGGAAATCAAGACCAACCATGTGCGAATTTCCTTACCCAGCTCTTTTAAACTCGTTTTAAAGACAAAGTTGCCATTGTCTGGACTTCCTAATTTCGAAGTGACCGGCATTAGTAATTGCTGTTTAATCTGTGGGGATGGAAAACTTCATCACCACATAATAGGGCCCTCAAAATAAAATCACAGAATCCTTCAGGTTGGAAAATACCTTCAAGATTATTTAATACAAATTTTGAAGTATTTATTGGCAATGTCTTTTCTTAAATTGTGCTCAACAACTTAAATATTTTCCAGCTGATCTGCCTCACTTTAATTATTTCATTTCTTACCAATATGTTCAAAATCAACCTCTTCAACAGCCCGCAGATTTGTCAGCAACTCTTACTGCTTCTGACAATTCGTAAACTTTCACCATAAATCCACAGCCACCAGCTTCCCCTTTTCTCTGTGTTTTTGGACACATTTTTCTTCCATCTTTTTGCACAGCTGTGACCTCTGCCCCAAGCCTGCCCCACAGGGTTTGAGGTGCTGCAGGTTTGTGACCTGCTGGCTATCCCTCCCTTCTGGTTCCATCCCTCCTTCTGTTTATCTCCGTTTTCAGCTCTGTTAAAAACAGATTTTGTCTAAACTCTCAGTGCTGTGCATTGGACGTCTGTCTCCTCATCTGTTCCTGTTTGCTTCCCACAAACAGAAAGAGCTGCCACAATCCCCAGGTCTTCCTCCAGTAAATATTTCCTCTCCAAGCACCCCTGGAGGTGGCACTCAGTGCTCAGGGCTGGGGACAAGGTGGGGATGGGGCACAGCTGGGACTCGATGGGCTGGGAGGGATTTTCCATCCCCTGGGGATCCTGGGACTCTGTGATGTCTGTGTAGAATGGACATCACATCCTTGGCCAGGTGCTCTCACACTCATCCTTCCTTCTGCCTCTGCTGGGGGAATGACCCTCAGCCTGTGGGGTTGGTCTGGTCCAGGCAAACTCCTGCTTCAACCCATCCCATCCTCAGTGGGATCACACCCAAAACCCCTCTGGTATCACCAGGAACGAGGTGAAGCCTTCAGTGTTCAGGTCCTGCCCTAGCTCAGTTCCTTTGCCTGGGGAGCTCTGATTCCCTGCAGGGCTGGAGCGAGCAGAGCTTTGGGAAGCTGCCCTTGCCCGCAGGATGGCACTCCCAGGGTACAGCCCTGACAGAATCCAGCCCAGAGCCATTTCCCAGGGAGCAGCAGCCTGAAATGCTCAGAATTTGGGAAATGCAATGTTCCCAGTGCGTGTGCTGGCAGACAGAACTGCTGTGTGTGGAAGATGGAAGAGGAGCCCTGTGCCATGTCAGCCCTGCCGGAGCCTGGTGCCAGGCACGGGCTGTGTGTGTCTGGGAGCCTGTGTCACCTGCGGAGCCTGGCTGGTGACAGCTGCCAGCCAGCCGGGCACGGCCTGGCATCCTGCTCTGGAAATCAGCTCATTCATCCTCTTCCCCGTGCCCAGCAGGAGCTCCACAAGGCCCTCAGCCCCCCAAAACAACCTGCAGGGTCATGGCTCCAAGTTTAGCTCGATATCCTCACTTTAACTGTCTGAGAAGCATTCATTTGGTAATTAATTTTAAAAGAAGTTGAACACATCAGCAGCAGCTTAGGGTTGAGCTCAGCAGCGTTTGAAAAGGAGACACAATTCCTCCACATCCATCCTGCCCAAAGAGGAGAGCACCAGCCCCAACCCCTGCCCTGATTTACAAATCCCTGCTCTGATGGGACCATTGCCTCCCCTGGGATCATGAGCTGGCAAAGAACAGAAGTTGTGAGTTCAGTTGTTCCCTCTGATCACCAGAGCAAGTCCCTGCTCTGCTGCTGCGGGGTTTAAGTACCTGAAGCCATCCCAAAATAGCTCTGTTGTGGAATATTTGGAGCAAACTCTCCTCTAGGTAACTCAGAGCCTGTGTGCTGGGAATGGATTACAGCACATTCCCTGGATTACTGCACATTCCCTGGATGACAGCACAATTCCTGAATTACAGCACGATTCCTGGATTACAGCACCTCCTTCTCACATCATCTCTGTGTTTTAAAGAAGTAATTAATTAATTAACCTTTTGACTTTCCCGGATGGCATCAGCTCCCTAAGCAGAAGCGATGATGGCTCTGCGCTTTCTGGGTTAGCACAACTCTGCAGGATCCCAGGGGCTCTGGGATTATTTCAGTTTGATTTTTGAAGGGAACCAGAGGCAGCTGAGGTTTGGGGTGAACACTTGTGGGTTTTTTTGGTTCATGATTTGTCACCCTTTAATGGCGTGGAAGGAATGGCAGCAGAGTCCCTTGGGTTGGTCACAGCAGCAGCTCTGAGCTCTGCAGGTTTGGTTCTGCTTCATTTCCTAAACTGTCCCACGGCCCTGCAGCGTTTCCATCCCAGGACAGCAGAATCCTCCCAGCTCTGTGAGAGTCGGGAAAAGTGAGGGAATGTGGGAATCCCCAGGAATTCTCACAGGAAAATCTCCCCTGTGAGAGTCAGGAAAGGTGAGGGAATGTGGGAATGTGATGGGATCCGTTCAGGGCTCTGAGTTTATGGTCTTAACCCCCCATGTAGAGAGCTTGGGGGGGTTGTTTGTGTGGTTTTGGGATTTGTTTGTGTGTTTTTTGGAGTTTGTGTGGTTTTGGGTTTGTGTGTTTCTGGGGTTTGTTTGTGTGGTTTTGGGATTTGTTTGTGTGTTTCTGGGGTTTGTTTGTGTGGTTTTGGGATTTGTTTGTGCCGTTTTGGGTTTGTGTGCTTTGGGGTTTGTGTGGTTTTGGGTTTATTTGTGTAGTTTTTGGATTTGTGTGGTTTTTGGGATTTGTGTGTTTCTGGGATTTGTTTGTGTGGGTTTTGGTTTGTTTGTGTGGTTTTAGGGTTTGTTTGTGCGTTTTTGGGATTTGTTTACATGTTTTGGGGGTTTGTGTGGTTTTGGGTTTGTGTATTTTCAGGATTTGTTTGTGTATTTTGGGGTTGGTTTGTGTGTTTTTGGGATTTGTTTGTATGTTTTTGGAGTTTGTGTGGTTTGGGGTTTGTTTTTGTGGTTTTGGGGTTTGTGTGTTTTGGGGTTTGTTTGGGTGGTTTTGGGGTTTGTTTGTGTGGTTTTGGGGGTTTGTTTGTGTGGTTTTGGGGTCTGTTTGTGTGGTTTTTGGGGTTTGTTTGTGTGGTTTTTGGGGTTTGTTTGTGTGGTTTTTGGGGCTGTCTGTGCGTTTGTGCTCTGCCAGCTCTGGCAGTGCTCAGGTGGGAGCAGATCCCGTGGCAGGAGGGTGAGGTCTGTGCCCGGAGCCCTTCTCGCCATGGCTTAGGAATTTCCAAGCCTCTGTGAGACATCCTCTGCCGCAAAGTTTTCAGACAGATGCACCCCAAAGCTTCCCATCAATACAGAATTTGTTCAGACAACAGCAAGGAGGAATCTTCAAGGCTGGAGATTTAAAGCAGAGCTGAAATCACAGATGGTGTAACTCAGCACAGCCTGACGGACTCCTTAGTCAGAGCACAATTAGCGCAAGGAAAGACACCCAGGGCAGGAGATCCTCCTGCTCCTGCTGAAGTCCAGGCCCTGCAGAGCCATAAACTCACCCTTGGCACGGCGCTTCAGAGCAGGAGCTGAGTTCCTGCTCCCAGCTCATGGCAGCCATAAAAACACACCAGAGGTGTTTGGTTCCAGCACAGCAGAGCTGGAGCTGTGCCTGCCCTCCAGATGGGGACTGGGAAAAGTCCACACACAAAAATTTACCTGTGTAGGGAACGGGGCGGGACTGAAGGTGTTGGGGAAGGCAATTGTGCTCGAGCCCTTCCCGGTGTGCTGCGGATAAATCCTTGCTGCAATGAGGAATTTTCCTGCCTCACTCATCTGCTTTTCCCCTGCCCAGGGGTTGGCAGGCAGGACAGGGACCCAAAGGAGGGACAGAAATGGGTGACAAAGGCTCGTTTGTGCAGCTGGAAAAGAGAGGAATTCATGTGTGGAAATGCGGTCATGTGGAGAGGCTCCAGGCAATCCCTGGGATGGTCAGCACTGCCCGGGGGGAGGTGGCTCCTGCCACTGCTCTGTCCCTGTCCCTCCCAAGGTGGCCACTGCTGACACGTGCTCCTCAGCCCTGTGCCTCTGGGGTGAGGGAACAGGAATGTGGGACATCCATGGGAACGTGGGATGTCCATGGGGACGTGGAGTGTCCGTGGGAATGTGTGGTGTCCATGGGAATATGAAATATCCATGGGAACGTGGGGTGTCCATGGGAGCATGGGATGTCCGTGAGAATGTGGGATGTTCATGGGAACGTGGGACGTCCATGGGAATGAGGGGTGTCCCTTGGAATGTGCCTCTTCCAGGGATCATTTCCTTTTCCTTTGGAGCAGGGCAGCTTTTCAAAAGGCCCTGGAACATCTGGTTCAGTGAAAGTGAGGATCCTGGGCATGGGATGGGGATGAGCATCCCAAAGCCCCTGCAGCGAGCTGGGAGTGAGCAGCAGCAGCACCCCCATGGAAAGCTGAGGGATTCCCACATTTTCCAGCACCTCTAGTCCGTGTGGCTGTGTTAACAAATGATTGATTTTACACAGAAAGCACAGCTCGGGCCTTTCTGGGGCAGCACTTTCCTCACCTCAGTGCTGGTGTGAGGAGAAGAAAAGCTGGAAAGTGTTTTTAGGAAGGAAAAAGCAACTTTTGAGGAAGTTTTATGGAGTGTGAGCAAGGAGGGAGCACAGCAGCCCTGCACAGCTCAGTCACAGGTGGGGACAAAGAGCTCACCACCCCTCTTGCCCTGGGCTGTTAATTGCCATCTCTCACTGTGTTTGGGTCTCCTAAGAGCACCAGGCTCTCCCGTGGGCTGTTCCCTGGGCTGAGGTTTGGGGGTGCAGCTCAGGCTGGTGTGGACCCCAAAGCCGCAGCGATGGCTGAAGGTGAGAGCTCACAGTGCCCCGGCACAGCTGAGAACCCTCAGCTTCCACAGCTGCTCCTCTCCCCTCCCACAAACACAGCAAAATCTGCTGCAGATGGATCTGCTCTGGAGCAAAGTCACCCCTGAGCAGCCCCCGGAGCTCTGCTGCTGTCAATGTTTGATCCAGGTAGGCACTGCCACCTCCGTGTGCCCTTTCCCAGGGAGAGCCCTTGGACTGAGCTGCGTTGGGACTATTTTGGTACTCGGGGATGGAATTCAAGCTGTGGCACAGTGCAGAACAGCCTGACGTGAGGCTGAGGGGCACACAGGGCACAGAGGAGCTGGGAAGGGCAGGCTGGCACCGAGAAAAGCCTCACAAGGTGTGGCTGCCACTGTCACCCTGTGCCACCCGTGAGTGTGGCATCCCTTGGGAGCAGCAGCCCTAAGCTCAGTGCTTTGGGTGGTCGAGCCAGAGACCTTTCCTTTGCGTTTAAAGAGCTGTTCTCAAAAACAACCCTCCAGTGATATTTCTTCTGTGTTTTCTATTTCAAGCTGGACTCCATTTTATTTCTCGTGTCGTGTGTCACATCTCTCTTTTAATTTTTCTCTGTTTAAGCAAAGTGAACCTGCTGGGGTGACGCTGGATTAAAGTCAGCCCTGCAATCTGTCTCTGCTGACAGCTGAGGGACTCCTTATCATCTCTGTCCTTCGTGGGGAAAGCAGACAGCACTGGCAGGGGAGCCAAGAGGGGCTGTGGGTGCCTTTGCCAGAAATGGCTGGAAATAAAGCCATTTTATCTGGGAGCGAACGAGATGAATCACTTTGATATTTCCTATGCCTCAAGTGTTCTCATGGGCAGGATATTCTCTTACAGCCATCGGAGGGTTTTGGGCTGCTCTGCAGCGATGAGCAAGAAATGATCTTTGGATTGAGGTGACTGTCACTTCAAAAATATCAGTTTAATGGGGGCTGGGAAGATCTGGTCCACTTAACCTCTGCTAACAACTTCTTTTTCTCTGATAACGATGGAGCTGTGAGGAAAATCACAACCCCAAATGTGAAATGTGGAGGGAATCGAGCAACAGCTTTTTTTAAAAAATTCAATCCCAGCCTCAATTTGGCAGAGAAAGCGAGGAGCCTCTTGAAATCACGGGGTTCGATGGTAGTGGCAGCGTGTATTTCTGTCCGAGTGGCTCTGCTGGCCCCAGGCAGGAATCACACTCTGCACGGGAGCTAAATGCCTCCCTGCACTTCCAGGAACTCCTGCCTGAGGTGTGCAGGACAGCAATTTCCAGGGGGAGGCTAAACAGCCTTTTGAAACATGTGGGACATCTTTGGCCCCGTTTTACCCCATAAAAACATGTGTCTGCCAGAAAATGGCACTGAAATCAGAGTCACCTCCAGAAATCTGGCATGGCACTATTATAAAGGGGATTTTGTACCTTACGCTTACAAAGGGAAGAACAAAGTCACTCAGTGATAAATCCAATTCTTCACCAAGAGCATGAGACACCCAGAAATTGAATTTAGGTTGTTTTTACAAGCCCCTCCCTGCTCTGTGGTGCAGCAGAGCGTGTCACAAATGGGTGATTTAGAGCTCTTGGAGTTGTCTCCAAAGGCATTGGCAGAAAGGGTTTTAATAGGATGTTGTAAAAGTGCAGCTAAAGGAAGTTCGATGGCACTCTGTTCCTTACTACAGGGAGGGAAAATAGTAAGGAAAATAAAATTAAAACTGATCTAGAATGATTAACAAATTATTTACACAGTGACCAGAGACCCAAAAGGGTAAGGAAGACCCCGCAATGAGTTGTGAGGTTCAGAGTGGACCCTTTGCTTTCTAAACTCCTGACACACAAGGTTTGTGTCTAATGGGATTAATTACATGAATTTAATCAGCATTAATTCAGCAGCTCAGGGTCTGTGATGAATGAGGGTCTCTCAGCCTCGGCTAAGGAAGAATCTCTCAGTCTCAGCTAAGGAATCTTGTTGTATTTAAGGAAAAACTGTGTTTGGCTCGCAGTCAAACTGCACACAATGGGAAAGGTGTGTGAGATTCCTCACTCGCTTTGTTCCCTGGTAAATGACTCTTGGAAAAGCTGTCTCCTGCTGTTCCTGTGTTAATTGTGGGATCGGCGCTCCAGGCTCTGTGCCTCCATGCTCTGCCATATGCTCACACATCACTAATGCCTTTGTGGGGTTCCTGGAGGAATCCTTGCCCCTGGAGCCTGTTCCTGGTTTGGTTAAGGGCTCCAATCCATCCCTCCCAGAGCAGTAGGGACAGTGTGGATGTGTCCCTAGGGAAATTGGTTTTTCGGTGCACCTGAGCCGTGCCTCACTGCGGTGTCACGAGCGGCGGAGCAGCTCCCGAGCTCAGCGCTGAGGAAATGGGGGTGGCAGTTTGTCACTGTGACTCAGCCCCTGGGCTGTCATCAGCTCAGCTCTGACAGCGTGGAGCTTGATGGGCTGAGTGGGATGCAGAAACATGGATGGAGAACGCGCGGTGGCCCTGGGAATTGGCGCTGGCAGGGAGGGCAGTGTGGCCGTGGCTGGCACCTGGGGACATTGCCATCCCCTCTGGGCACAGCAGGTGACTCTGTGCTGCCTCCAGACAGGGCCACCTGTGGGCCCCAACCACTCCTGATGGCTCTGAAAGCTTTGTGAAAGCCTCAAAGCCCCAGTGGGGTAAATACATCCATTTACCCACCTCCTCCTCCTTGGGTTTCCCATTTCCCGTGGGGGTGAGGAGGAGGAGGAGAAGGGGCAGAGGCAGGACAGTGTCTGCCAAGGTGATTTGTGGTGCCAGGTGAGGGAAGGAGCTGAGCTCAGCTTGGCAGCTGATCATTCCTGAATTCCCCAGTGCCACCACTGCAGCCTTTCCATGCTCATTCTGGGATTGCCTTTGTTTGTTGGGGATTTTTGTCTATTTGTGGAGAATTTTTTCTGTTTTAGAAATATTTTCTGTTTCAGAAATCTGGTTTAGAAATGGGTTTTAGGGTTTGTTTTTGGGGTCTTTTTTTACTCTTACATAGAATCTTCCATTTTTTGTGGAAGTCTCCATGATAGGAAGATGGTACAGATATTGTGTAACCTCAGTGTACATTAAAATACATTTTTTCCCCAGAAAAATAAAGCAAGGAAGAGTCCCCCATAATTGGAATTTTGACATACAAAATCACTGAAAAGTTTTTCTTTGGTTTTGCAGGAGAAATCAGAATTAATTTTATGTTGCTATCTCAAAGAGTGAGAGCGTAGCAGGTATTTTGTTTTGTGGAAGAACTCCTGAGCAGGAGCACAGAAGAGTGAGTTTTTCCTCCAAATCCAAGTTGGAGGTCAGGTCTTAGGGACACTGAGGTCAATCTCCAGACCTCTCACCTTTACACTTTCAAAATTCAGCAGCAATTTTGAGCCACCAAATTCCAGAGCGCCCAAAGAATCACCAGCTGAAGGTTTAAGCTGCAAACAGGGGCCAAGCTCTGCTCTTCCCACCCCTGATAAAAATATCCTTTTGACTCCAGCAAATTCTGCTTGCAGAATTCCATCTCATCTCACGAATTACTCCTCGTGGCAATCGCTGAGCCAGGTCTGGAGAGCTGGGGCTCATCTGCATTGCAAACCTGCTGTGGTGTCTGGGACGGCTCAGGCACTTTTCTCCCAACCTTCCTTTGAAGCCAGGGAGCCACGATGGCATTATTTGTGTCTGGGCTGGCACGAGCAGTGCCTGGTGGTGGCTTTATCCCTGCACAAGGGGCAATCAACAGCCTCGAGAGCTCCGAAACTGAGCTGTTTTTCCCACTGGATTAACAGCAGCGAGTGCACAAGCACATTATTAAGACGGTGCATTCATTTCTTTGGAGTCAGGATGGAATTTTGATCGAGTTAAAAACCCCATTAATATTTACATCACTTAGTGGTGCTCGAAGTGAGTACATTTATTTTAACTCAAGCTGCAAAGCATTTCGTTCTTTGTAATTACAGCACTGCTATTAAGTATTCATAAGGCTGCACAATACAGTGTCACAGGAAACCTGGTTTAATTTAGTGGTAAGTCAATGTTTTAGTTTTGTGTAAAAACAGAAACTAATTTACCAAGCCTTCTTGCTTGTGTTTTCCCACCTGGGCTTTGCAAACTTTCTTCAGCTTGGCTCTGTTTAAATGACTTTTTGTGGCTTTGAAAGTTGGGCAGTTCCTGGGGAAGTCCTGCAGGTGTGCAGGAGATCGGAATGGGCACAGCCAGGCTGGGGAGAGCTGCAAAGCTCTGATGGAAAAAGGCCTGGAAGTGCTGGGCTGGAGCAGCTGAACCTGAGCTGGAGGGTGCCCAGGTGGCCAAAAAACCGAGGGCACCTGGCTTGGATCCCTGTGGATGTCCTCAGTGGGGTAAATGTGCATTTCTGGGAGATCTGGAACTAATCCCTGCATTTCTGACTCTCTCCTCTGCAGGATGAGTTCTCTTCTATGGACATTGAACTCACAGCTGCCTGTGCCTGCTGCCTGGGATGGAAGAACTTGATGTGAATGTGAGGTAGGAGGAAGGGCTCGGCTCCTGCAGCCCTGGGCTGGGCTGGGGCAGGGACCCCACAATGTCTGCAGGGGACAGGTTCTGTTTGCCTGCACAGAAAGGCTCTGCTCGCGCAGTAGGGCATGGTTTGGGTTCCTGGAGCTTCTCTGGCATCACTCTGGTGTTTGGATGAGTGTCAGATGTGGCGCAGACGAGTCAAGGATTTCTTTACGGTAGAAAATGTTATGAATTTTGCAAAGGCTGCGGCGTGATGTTAGAGAGACATTCCTGGAAATTTTTGACAGCTCAGTTTGGAACTTGCGTTCATCACAGCCCGAGGGAGGTGGCAGACCTCATTTTCTCTAATTCCAGAGTAGAAAAATAAATGACCCGCGAGTATTTCCTATTTATATTTTATTGGGTTTTTTAATTTCATGTGACTCGGCGATTGTTATTGGGCACATTTATTACAGGCAGTGGGTTAATGAGATCCTGTCAAGTGGTTTGAAATGAAAACCTCAGATTGGTCAGAGCAATCCAGAAGGGCCAAACTGCTTCTCTTGGGCTCTTAGCAGCGCAGGTTGCAATTGTGCCGTGCACAGGGGTGAGCAATGGCCTTTGAAAGACAATTAAAGCCTTCCCAGACCTTTGGTAAAGCTTCCATCATCTCCCTACAGAGGAACGAGGCAGAGCTTCTGTTGGCCTGACTGCCCTTCCTGATCTCACGACAGCTAAATCTCACTCCCTTGTATTTTTGGACTCATCTACACCACTTCTGCAGGGCATTGTTGGCCATTCTTGAGGACTTTTCCTTTTTTTCCCCTGCAGGGCATTGTTGGCCATTCTTGTGGACTTTTCCTTTTTTTCCCCCTTCCTTTTTTTCCCCTACCTTTTTCCCACCCCTTTTTTCCCGCCTTTTCCGCCACTTTTTTTAGCCTGCCGTTTTCCCCACCTTTTTTTTCCCCACCTTTTTTTTCCCCACCTTTTTTTTCCCCACCTTTTCTTTTCCCACCTTTCTTTTCCCACCTTTTTTTTCCCACCTTTTTTTTTCCCCCCTTTTTTTTCCCACCTTTTTTCCCCACCTTTCTTTTCCCCATCTTTTTCTTCCC
>VZRL01005946.1:410766-422938 GCA_013397895.1 Origma solitaria
CCCCCCTTTTTTCCCCCCCTTTTTTTTCCCCCCTTTCTTTTCCCCCCTTTCTTTTCCCCCCTTTTTTTCCCACCTTTTTTTTTCCCACCTTTTTTTTCCCCCACCTTTTTTCCCATCCTTTTTCCCCCCGCCTTCCCCCCCACCTTTCTTTCCTTTTCTTCCCTGTTTACCCAATATAACAAGTTGGGAAATTGCACTTAGCTGAGAGTCTGAGCTTTGCTCAAAGCCAGGACCTGATTTTCCTGGGCTGGCTGATTTTTCCATTGGAAAATCACCCTAATGCTTGGTAGGAATGTGTGCTGATGTCCTTCCAAACAATTCAGAGGGTGAGGGAAGGGCTGTGAATGGCTTTGAAATGGCTCTCAGTGTCTTAGGGACTCTCTCCCTTTATTCGAATCAAGTTGCAAGGCTCCTCAGTCTCCCTTATGGACATTGGATTTTCACAGTGTGATTTTCATGCTAAATATTGATCCCACAGTTGTGTTCCAGGCAGGTTTTGGGAAATTGTCCCGAGCACTTCACACTCGATAAAGGGTTCTTGCTTCCTCAGGTGTGGAGGAGAGGTTGTTACAGTCTGGAGAAACACCTGAAAAAAAAATCACCAGCACGTTCAGTGCAGGAGAAAAGCTTTTACAAACCCTTTTTATTGTAGCTCTGTGAAGGCAGACTCCCTCTGCTAGATCAACTCTGGAAAAACAATGTATTCTTTCAGTTCATCACAGCAATAATTGCTTTTTTATTTTTAAGCCGAGCCCCTAAACCAGCTGAATTTTAGATTGATGTTAATTGCTTCCAAACTTGGCTTTATCAGCTTTACTTTTCTCAGTTTGTTGCTGAAGGTATTTTTGTGGCTTGAAAAGTGCAGAGCCCTCCAGCAGCTCTGTGCGCGGCTCATTAATCTTATCTTGACTTTGAGGAATGAGCAGCAAGGTGAGGGAACAAGGAATCGGATAGGTTGAGTTGGTTGTGTTTGTTCTGAAGCCAAGAAAAGATCCCATTTTTTAACCCAAAGAAGGTACAGAGGCCCGGGGAGCACTGGTCCTGACAGCAGACCTCCATCCACAGCCTTGGGAAGGAATTGTGTTTGATGAGAACCAAATCCCAGGGTTTGCTGTGCTGGCTCAGGGTCTCCTTTTCCCTGGGGAACCCAAATTCTGGGGTTTGCTGTGCTGCTCTAGGATCTCCTTTTCCCTGGGGATCCCAAATCCGGGGTTTGCTGTGCTGGTCTGGGTTCTCCTTTTCCCTGGGGAACCCAAATCCCAGGGTTTGCTGTGCTGCTCTAGGATCTCCTTTTCCCTGGGGATCCCAAATCCCAGGGTTTGCTGTGCTGCCTCGGGGTCTCCTTTTCCCTGGGGATCCCAAGGAGTGGAGCTGGTGGGGCTGCTCTGGGGTGGATCTCTGTGTGTGCACAGGCAGGAGGAGGCAGGGAAGGTCCTCGATCTCCTGTCCCCATCCAAACCTGGGGGAAAGAGGAGCAAGAGTCACAGAGAAAGAGACCCAAAGATGCATCCCTGGAGCCCAGGATGGCCTGGCAGGAGTTGGGCTGTGCTTCAGCCCCTGCTCAGGGCAGTGCCAGCCACGAGGACTGAGGGGGACAGGCACAGACCTGGGCTGAGTGGCTGCAACCAAACAGGCACCAAAATGACCCAAAGCATAGGAAATGGGAGGGATTTCGGGAAGTTTGTGTGCTCTGAGCACCCTGGCAGTGGGGATTCATGGAAAGCAAACAGCTTAGGATTGCTCCCGCAGGCTGCAATGGAAGAGTTTATTCCTGTGTGTACACAGCTCCTCTCCAAAGCTCTCCAGCTTCTCCACTTTGAGTCATTAAATCACTGTTTATCTCCAGCTCTTTGATCACACTTCTGTTTAGGTGAGAAATAACAGGCTATAAAATGTCATTTCACAGGCCACAGGCAGCCTGGATCTCTCTTCCTTGTTCCTCTCCAAGGGAAGATCAACTCTAATCCTGCTCTAATATCAGCAGCATCCACCCAGAAAGGGATTTGCTCTTGCATTTCTGCAGAGATGAATGAACTGATGGAGAAGATTTTCTACCAAACCCTGACTTCTCCACCCGGTCCCCCAGGCTGGGGAAGGGTCTGGAGAACCAGGAGAGGCTGAGGGAGATGGGGAAGGGCTCAGTCTGGAGAAAAGGGGATTGGGGGGACCTTGTGGCTCTGCACAGCTCCTGACAGGAGGGGACAGCCGGGGGGGTGAGGCTGTGCCCCCAGGGAACAGGGACAGGAGGAGAGGGAATGGCCTCAGGCTGGGCCAGGGGAGGCTCAGTTGGACGTCAGCAGGAATTTCTGAATGGAAAGGGAGGTCAGGCCTTGGCAGGGCTGCCCAGGGAGGTTTGGAGTGCCCATCCCTGGAGGTGGCACTCGGTGCTCCGGGCTGGGGACAAGGTGGGGATGGGCACAGCTTGGGCTCGATGGTGTGGGAGGGCTTTTCCAACCCCAGTGATTCCAGGAAATGTTGTCAGGAGGCAGCTGAAAGAGGCTGTGGGGCTTTACCAGGTTTCTCCTCTCCGTGCCTGGAGGTGCTGAGGTGGTTGGGCACAGGGGGGACACCTTGGGAGGAATCCATGGACTGGGAGCACTCACACCTGGGGCATTTCTGAATCTGCAGAGCTCACAGAGCAGTCCCCACCTGCCAGCACGAGGCTGGAGCAGGAGGGCACAGGGAAGCAAGGAATGATAGACAGGCTCACTTCCACATCTTTGTGCTACCAGCTAAAGATTTCCAGTAGCCAAAAAAACCTTGGGAAAAAAAGTTCTCTTTCCTAAATGCTCCCTCCATGCCAGGCACTGCTCCATGGCAGTCACCAGCCCGGGTACTTTTCATATTGTTCAACTCTTTCCTCAGTTTCTAGGGAAACACTTTAAAGCACTATATTTATGGGAACATCTTTCCAAACACCTCCGCCAACACTTAATTAATGGAGTTTTTAAGCCTGGCTCCAGCTCCTGGAATTAATAGTGTGCTCCGTGATGGAGCGAGTGAGACACACAGGCTCTGTAAATAAACATGGAGGGTGCAGGGGCAGCAGAGTCTGGGTGTGCTCACACCCCAGGGAGGTCAGAGCATCGCACACCTCTGGGAGGTCTCATCTGCTTTTAGTAGAGGAATCTGCACTCACAAAAATTCCCTGGGCTAAAAGCTGGGCCATAAAATTAAACTTTTTGATGTCTGGCATCCCATCTTTAGCTGCGGTGTCTGCACAGGGGGCAGCGAGTGGAGATTGAGGAAAGGATTGGGAGGATGTGAAAACCATCCTAAAGCCTGGGATATCCTGGGGCAGGCCTGGCTCTAGGGCTTGGAAAAATGGGCTGGGCCTTGTTGCCAGCTTTTGGGTAATTCCAGGGCATCCCAGGGCTCCTTCCTTGGGTTTCCAGGGCTGACCTTAGGCTGGCAGAATTCATTTTGTCCCCGTGTCTGGGAATTCCTGAAGCAGCCATGCTCGGGGGTGGGCAGTAAGGGAGGGGTGTCAGGGTGTCCCGAGGGACAGGACTGGGGCTGTGGGGGCTCACAGGCCACCAAAAGTCACATCACAGAGCTGGGGTCCTTCCAGGACAAGTGTGAGGTCATGTCAGAACCTCAGGGTGGGCTGTAGGTGGAAATCTCCTGGCTCTGCTCTCCTCTCCGTGAGTTAAAATCCCTTGAGTCGCTTTTGGAGATGTGGAGGACAGTCCCGAGGTCCTGGGGAGAGATCTTTCCCGGGAATGCAGCCTGGGGCACAGGTCACAGGCTCCAGAGGGAGTGTGAGTGCAGCTGTGAGCGATCCCTTCATCCACGGCAGGGAAAGGCACAGAGCTGAGCTCCCCAGAACATCAGTGATTTATTGGCAGGGCATCTGTTCTCGGACTGAGAGAGATTGTCAGGATCAGGCTGTGCTGAGCCAGCTGGGAGAGACAGCCCCAGTTCCCAATTCCCAGTTCCCAATCCCAGTTCCCGGTTCCCAGTTCCCGATTCCCAGTTCCCAATCCCAGTTCCCAGTCCCAGTTCCCAGTTCGTAGTTCACGGTTCCCAGTTCCCAATTCCCGGTTCCCAGTTTCCATTTCCCAGCTCCCAGCTCCCAGTTCCAGCTGTGGGTCAGACTGGGAGCTCAGAACCTGCACGGGGACAGTCCCTGGTGGCACCGAGACATGTCCAGGTCCTTCCAGGCGCCCCTGTCCCCCTGGCACTGCCCTGTCCCAGGGGTGCTGTCCCTGGGGATCAGCAGCTGCTGCAGAGCAGCACATTCCTGCCGGAGCTCCTGCCTGCTTAGCCACAATTAAACACAATTAACAAACACTCCCANTGCATGGAAAGGGAGGTCAGGCCTTGGCAGGGCTGCCCAGGGAGGTTTGGAGTGCCCATCCCTGGAGGTGGCACTCAGTGCTCTGGGCTGGGGACAAGGTGGGGATGGGCACAGCTTGGGCTCGATGGTGTGGGAGGGCTTTTCCAACCCCAGTGATTCCAGGAAATGTTGTCAGGAGGCAGCTGAAAGAGGCTGTGGGGCTTTACCAGGTTTCTCCTCTCCGTGCCTGGAGGTGCTGAGGTGGTTGGGCACAGGGGGGACACCTTGGGAGGAATCCATGGACTGGGAGCACTCACACCTGGGGCATTTCTGAATCTGCAGAGCTCACAGAGCAGTCCCCACCTGCCAGCACGAGGCTGGAGCAGGAGGGCACAGGGAAGCAAGGAATGATAGACAGGCTCACTTCCACATCTTTGTGCTACCAGCTAAAGATTTCCAGTAGCCAAAAAAACCTTGGGAAAAAAAGTTCTCTTTCCTAAATGCTCCCTCCATGCCAGGCACTGCTCCATGGCAGTCACCAGCCCGGGTACTTTTCATATTGTTCAACTCTTTCCTCAGTTTCTAGGGAAACACTTTAAAGCACTATATTTATGGGAACATCTTTCCAAACACCTCCGCCAACACTTAATTAATGGAGTTTTTAAGCCTGGCTCCAGCTCCTGGAATTAATAGTGTGCTCCGTGATGGAGCGAGTGAGACACACAGGCTCTGTAAATAAACATGGAGGGTGCAGGGGCAGCAGAGTCTGGGTGTGCTCACACCCCAGGGAGGTCAGAGCATCGCACACCTCTGGGAGGTCTCATCTGCTTTTAGTAGAGGAATCTGCACTCACAAAAATTCCCTGGGCTAAAAGCTGGGCCATAAAATTAAACTTTTTGATGTCTGGCATCCCATCTTTAGCTGCGGTGTCTGCACAGGGGGCAGCGAGTGGAGATTGAGGAAAGGATTGGGAGGATGTGAAAACCATCCTAAAGCCTGGGATATCCTGGGGCAGGCCTGGCTCTAGGGCTTGGAAAAATGGGCTGGGCCTTGTTGCCAGCTTTTGGGTAATTCCAGGGCATCCCAGGGCTCCTTCCTTGGGTTTCCAGGGCTGACCTTAGGCTGGCAGAATTCATTTTGTCCCCGTGTCTGGGAATTCCTGAAGCAGCCATGCTCGGGGGTGGGCAGTAAGGGAGGGGTGTCAGGGTGTCCCGAGGGACAGGACTGGGGCTGTGGGGGCTCACAGGCCACCAAAAGTCACATCACAGAGCTGGGGTCCTTCCAGGACAAGTGTGAGGTCATGTCAGAACCTCAGGGTGGGCTGTAGGTGGAAATCTCCTGGCTCTGCTCTCCTCTCCGTGAGTTAAAATCCCTTGAGTCGCTTTTGGAGATGTGGAGGACAGTCCCGAGGTCCTGGGGAGAGATCTTTCCCGGGAATGCAGCCTGGGGCACAGGTCACAGGCTCCAGAGGGAGTGTGAGTGCAGCTGTGAGCGATCCCTTCATCCACGGCAGGGAAAGGCACAGAGCTGAGCTCCCCAGAACATCAGTGATTTATTGGCAGGGCATCTGTTCTCGGACTGAGAGAGATTGTCAGGATCAGGCTGTGCTGAGCCAGCTGGGAGAGACAGCCCCAGTTCCCAATTCCCAGTTCCCAATCCCAGTTCCCGGTTCCCAGTTCCCGATTCCCAGTTCCCAATCCCAGTTCCCAGTCCCAGTTCCCAGTTCGTAGTTCACGGTTCCCAGTTCCCAATTCCCGGTTCCCAGTTTCCATTTCCCAGCTCCCAGCTCCCAGTTCCAGCTGTGGGTCAGACTGGGAGCTCAGAACCTGCACGGGGACAGTCCCTGGTGGCACCGAGACATGTCCAGGTCCTTCCAGGCGCCCCTGTCCCCCTGGCACTGCCCTGTCCCAGGGGTGCTGTCCCTGGGGATCAGCAGCTGCTGCAGAGCAGCACATTCCTGCCGGAGCTCCTGCCTGCTTAGCCACAATTAAACACAATTAACAAACACTCCCAGGGCTTCCCAGGCTGGAGAGATGCTCTGGTCCTGGCTCCAGGGTGGGATCTGGGTTGTGTCTGAGCTGAGAGCCTGCACTTCCCACCCTCAAAGCACCTTGACCTCCTCTCTTGTTTATTTGAAGTGAGAAATGCACTGAGGGCTTTGTGGAGAGTATTCAGAGCATGCACTTAGCTGGGGATGAGAAGAAGGTTTAAATAAAATGAGGAATTTAAGAGCTCTGCTCTCGAATCAAGGACGTTCCTTGTCCTCGGACACCTCTCTGGAGCCTCCACACGAGAGTGAGGGCCATGAAAAATGAGCTGGGGAACCTCAGGGGCTGGAACCACTGTCTGCCACCCCTGGAATTATCTTTACCAAACTTTGTGGTAAAGCTCAGCTGGGAACTGGTTTAGTGTGGCTTGGATTCACACAGGGGTCTGGGGGGTCTCAGATAAAATGTACTCCAGAAATTGATGTATTATCCTGTGCCAAGTTCTCCATTAGCAGGGGTAACAGCAAGGAACTTTTTCATTCCTCTGGAGGCTTGAAACTGGGAAACTCTCCAGGAACTATCAGAAGGTAGACAGCCAATAGCTGTATTTGTCTTTTGCTGTCCAAGGTGTAAATAAGCAGAGGGAAAAGGGCACAGTGTGGATATTTGAATACCCAGCCTCATGCCAGGACTCTTCCGAGGCTCTTGACTAAAGGCCTCTCATTTAACAATATTTTCCTGGCTGCAAATATTGCTTGACAAAGCAGAGCAGGACCTTCCTGGTTTCTGATCTGAGCATCTTGCAAGTTCCCAGGCTTTGGGCAAAGATGGGAACAAAGATTTGAAAAAGAGAAATCAGCATGAGAATGCTGAGGAGTAAGATCTGCCTTTGGGTGTTTTGATCAAGTCTTATCTTTGGGGTAAAAAATCTCTGGGCATAGGGCAAGGCTTATTTTGGGTTGTTGTGGTTTTTTTTTTTTTTTTACAGGAAAGGGTCTAATAAGACAGGGCAATAAATGCTTTTAGCCCAGGAGCAGCAGCTCAGCTGGAGAACGGTGCACAGGCACCCCAGTTCTGCCCCTGGGTATTTCTGTGAGAAATCTGGGCACTCAGAGCATGTTTAGCATGAGCCTAAACCTTGTTTTCTCCCTCTGTGCCAGAGGGGTCATGTCAATGGATCTGCATCCATTTCCAAACTCCTGAGATAAAGCTGGAGTCACACCTGGTGTGATGGAGATGTGCTTGTGTGTCTGTGAGGTAAAATTATTCTGTACAATAACCAAATTACAATCATTCTTGTGCACAAGTACATCCAGGACTATGCATTCAACACTTATGGAATATGGAGGGGAAATTAATGACATTTAATGAGGATTTTGCTGGGAAATGAGGCGCTTCATTCCTTCAGCTCTCCTGAGCTCAGCTCTGTGGTGTTTGTTGTGGAACATTCAGCCTCGTGTGTGACAGGAGATAGGCGAGAGCCCCTTAGAAAACAGGGGATAATCACATTATGATTATGGAATATACACCAAAAGTCAGATTGCCTTGGTGCTGCTTTCATCCTCCTCTGCTCATCATTAAACTGCTGTGTAGTTTGGTAGAGGCCACGGACTCTTTCTGACGAGCAATTCTAATTAGGAACTGATCAAGACATTTCTGATGAAAGGCATATTTGATCTTTGGTTTTATTCAGCGTTTACAAAGGAGAGGTGATTGTTGCAGCATCTCCGCTGTGCTGTGTAGTCAGAAATTTGGTTTTTTTCATTGTCGTGGAGTATTTGATAACCCCATTAAAATACTCTGGCTCTGCACAGAATCAGAGAAACATAGAACAGTTTGGGCTGTAAGGGACTTAAAGCCCATCCAGTGCCACCCCTGCCACGGCAGGGACACCTCCCACTGTCCCAAGTGCTCCAAGCCCCATCCAGCCTGGCCTGGGACACTTTCAGGGATCCAGGGGCAGCCACAGCTGCTCTGGGCACCTGTGCCAGGGCCTGCCACCTCACAGGGAAAGATTTCTTCCCAATATCCCATCTAACCCTACTCTCTGTCAGTATGAAGCCACTCTCTGCGTCCTGCCCCTCCAGACCCTTGTAAAAAGTCTCTCTCCCTCTTCCTGATCAGCTCCTTCAGGCACTGAAGGCCACAATCAGGTACCCAAAGCTTCTCCTCTCTAGCTGAACAATCCCAGCTCTCCCAGCCTTCCCTCCCAGCAGAGCTGCTCCATCCCTGTGCTCATCCTGGAGCCTCCTCTGGGCTCTCTCCAGCAGCTCCAGCTCCTTCCCAAAGGTCCTGCACATCCCAAAGTGGTGTTGTGAAAGCACAAGGGGAATATTCAGAACGCGAAGGGGGCAGTTGAGCTAAAATTTGAAGACTTGAAAATATATTTTAAGGATGAAAGAATAGTCCAAGGTGCCACAGAGTCCAGGTGGGTGTGCCAGGGTGGGGTTTGGGTGTCTCTCCTGTGGAATTCGTTAGAGGACACAAAACAAAGTAGTTGCAGCAGCTGCCTGTGCTCCATGTAAATACTGCGATCTTAATCTCATGCTGATTTCATAAGTTAATTTTAGCTTATATTTTAGGTGACAGTCTAATGGGTTTTGAGGATTGTACTTACATACATCAGCCCTGCAGCGATATCTGCTCGCGTGTGGGTGTAAATTATGTAAGTCTTGATCTGCTGCCGGGAGGGTGCGGAGCCAGGGCTCCATCCTGCCCTGAGAGGGGCAGACAGATGTGTGCGCAAGGGGACAGCCCCAGGGCTCAGGGACAGCCCCAGGGCTCGGGCAGAGCCTTTATTCCCTCCCTCATTCCCCAAGTGCACTCTCCTGCCACTCCCTGTCTCAGACCATGAAAAAGCCTCGTCCAGGATGAGTTTGCAGCCCCAGATAAATTCCCTCTGAGCCAAGGCCAGAGCTCCTGCTGCTGTCACCTGAGGAGGGCTCAGGGGTCCCTGGGTTTGTCACCTGCAGCCCCTCGTGCCCCAGCGTGGGTCTGGCCCTGGGCCTCACCTCAGCCCTGGGGGCAGTTTGGGCACCGCAATGGAAAAATATCTCCAAAGCTGTTGGAGAGCCCCAAGGAGGGACATGGGGATGGGAAGGGTCCGGAGGGGCCATGGAGGAGCTGCTGAGGGCACTGGGATGGCTCAGCTGGAGGAGACTGAGGGGACACTCCCTGGGGTCTGCAGCTCCTCCTGAGGAACAGCTCCTTCTCTGCTCCCTGGGACAGGGACAGGGCCCAGGGATGGCTGGAGCTATGTCAGAGGGATTTGGGATGGAGATCAGGGAAAGGTTCTTCCCCAGAGGGTGCTGGCACTGCCCAGGCTCCCCAGGGAATGGGCACGGCCCCAGAGCTCCAGGAGCGCTTGGACAGCGCTGCCAGGGGTGCCCAGGGTGGGATTGTTGGGGGTCTGTGCAGGGCCAGGGGTGGGATGATGAACCTGGGGGTCCCTCCCAGCTCAGGATGTTCCCGGTTCGGTCCCAGATCTGGGGGCACAGGGTCCATCGCTCCTGTCCATGTCTGCCCAGCTCCCCCCGGGTCTGGCAGCTCCAGCAGCCCCAGATCCCAACCAGGAGAGCTCTCCAGCAGCGCTGATTGACTGTGCCAGCCCACACACGGCACTTTTTAAACATTTAAATAGCCTGTCTTCTTCGCTTCATCTTGACAATTGGTTTTAATCAGTGTTATCAGCCGCTTAAAACACTTCATTCTCTGGAGCACTGCAGCGTTCAGCCTCCGGGAGATTCATGGAGCGGAGGTGCAGGATTGGTGATGTTATCAGGAGTTTTGTTTCAAACCAGCACAAAGGGAGAAAACCTCATCCCTTCCCTCCCACCCCTCCGCCACGACTTATTTGATTTTTTTCTTTAAAAAAAAAAATCCCTCAAATAAACGACTCATATGACTGAGTTATTTTGATACGTGGAAGGCTGTTTATTCCCGGCTTGTCAATACTTTAATTAATTTCAATCTGTTTCTAAAATAGAAGTGAAGGACATAATTGACTGGAATCTGTAAGGAGTTGTCCTGCCATCTGCACGGGCTGGAGTGAAGCACCACAGGCAGTGTAGCATTTAAAGGCATTAAGGAAATTAAATGCTTCTGGATTAACGCTGCCTTCTGATTAATATTTTAGAAAAGGATGTGGTAACAGCTGGAGAACCAGAGATCAAATAATCTCTCCCTATTGTCGGGTTTACTCACAAAATAGCTTATCTTGATTTTTATGTGCTTAAGACTCAGCCTCTGATTTTTTCATGCCTAGGAATAATGCGGGAATTAGGAAAGAGGAGAGGCAAAGTACAGCTGATTTGTGGTTAAAGACCTCATGAAATACGGAGCTCCAGAGGGAAAAGCCGTGGTTTGAAGCAAAGCCATCCAACCCTTCCCTGAATTCCCCACGCGCTGAGGGCACTGTTAAATCAAGAAGAAAACTTCCCAATGTTCCCACTTCTCCAAGCTTTCAGTCTCCTGCAGTGAGGCTTTGCTCAGGTACTCCTCGCTGGGAATTTCGGGGGTCCCTGGGGATGCTCCCGGATCCCTGGGGATGCTCCCGGATCCCTGGGATGATCCCTGGTCCCTGGGGATGCTCCTGGATCCCTTTGCAGGCAGAGCTCTCCCTCAGCCCCCAGATGGGCCATCCTCGTTCAGCTGTGCTCCTCTGCCCCCAAAACACGGCAGTATATATTTATTTATTTATTTATTTGTCCAGCCCCGACTCCCTCCCTCCTGCAGCATTTCTGTTTCCCCCAGCACAGAGCAGCTCATGGGATTTCCTTGTGCAGCCAGGTCAGGCTGGCGTGTGCAGTGAAAACCATTGCGATGTGCGAGCTCTGACCCCTCACTGCTCTTTAATTGCTGCATAAAATATGCAAAAGCGCTTGAGTTCATTTAGAAAAGTTGGGGTGTTTACAGGAAAGTGAAAATTGAGCTTGAAAAAGTAATTACCCTTTTTTTTACTTTCACATTAATGACTGTGCAGAAGAGCTTTTAAAATATGTCCATATGTGGGTTTTAAGCATTCATTCCCCATCAGTATTTCACCTTTTTCCTTAAGTGATTTCTATATTCTTACTAACCAGCAATCATTTTGCCTGAATCTCATTTCCTCATAATAGCAAAGCCATCAATCTCTGCTTCATTAAACAGGGAAGCGAGCTCGGGAGCCAGAGCACTCCGATTTGATAAAAGATGTTATGCAAACCATTGATTTTCATTTACAGCAATATCCACTTCTTCCATTATTAACAACTCGGAATTACTAAGACTGAATAATTAACATGTATTCCTGCTTGATGATGGATTATTCCAGAGGCAGATGTACAGGATCGGCCCAGATGAAATTCCTCCTGCACCCCCAGTGAGGCTTCTGCCTGTTTAATGTTCCCCAGGGGAACAGTTCAACATGGCACGGGAGAAATGCTTCCAAAACTGTTATCGGAGCAAATGTTCTGCTCACAAATCTTCCAGAGTGAGTCCCTGCCCTGCTGCTTTCTGTCAGAGCCCGGGAGGTGACAGTTCTGCCCAGGGATGCCACCAGAGCAGGGCTGCCTGTGGTGCTCGGGGTGGGAAATTTGGGTTTAAAGCTCCTCCCTGCTCCTGGCTGAAGGTGCAAACCCCTCAGGCAGTGTCTGGCTCAGGGCTGGGCTCCTTTGGCATTTCCAGAGCTTGTTTTGGTGAGTAAAACTCAACATTTCTGTGTGCCAGGAGTTTCTAATCTCTTTTAGCTTTTCTCCATGTATGGGAATGGCCATGGGTGGGAATGGCCATGAGTGGATGGGAATGGCCATGGATGGGTTCTGCCCAAGAATGCCACCAGGATGCCACCAGGATGCCACCAGAGCAGGGCTGCCTGTGGTGCTCGGGGTGGGAAATTTGGGGTTAAAGCTCCTGCCTGCTACTAGCT
>VZRL01005946.1:425785-436263 GCA_013397895.1 Origma solitaria
GAATGGCCATGTATGGGAATGACCATGTATGGGAATGGCAATGTATGGGAATGGCCATATATGGGAATGGCCATGTATGTGAATGGCCATATAGGGGAATGACCATGTATGAGAATGACCATATATGGGAATGGCCATGTATGGGAATGACCATATATGGGAATGGCCATGTATGGGAATGGCCATGGACGATGGGAATGGCCATGGCTGGATGGGAATGGCCATGTATGGGAATGGCCATGGACGGATGGGAATGGCCATGGACGATGGGAATGACCATATATGGGAACAGCCATGGCCGGATGGGAATGGCCATGGGTGGATGGGAATGGCCATGTATGGGAACAGCCATGGCTGGATGGGAATGGCCATGTATGGGAATGGCCATGGACGGATGGGAATGGCCTTGGGTGGATGGGAATGGCCATGTATGGATGGGAGGGATTGCTGTGAGTGGGGCACAGTGACAGGTGCCACCCCTCCCAGTGCCACTGCAGCTCCTTTTGCTTTGTCTCATTCCTTCCCTCGTGCTCCAGTTCCAGTGAGGGCTTCGGCATCGCCGAGAAGATCGTGCTGCTCTCCTTCATCTCCGCCGTCATCCTCATGGCCATCCTGGGCAACCTGCTGGTCATGGTGGCCGTGTGCCGGGACAGGCAGCTCAGGTGAGCCCACCCCGTCCTGGAGAGCCCTGTGCCCATCGCCAAGGGCAGGAACTGCCACCAGGGAGGTGCCCCTGCCCTGCAGCCCCACACTGCCCTCGGCTCATCCCACGGCGCCGGGACCTCTTTAATTCCCATCTCATCCTTTTTAGCATTCTCAGTGTAGAAAACCAGACAAATCCGTCAAAAACTGCAGCAGGAGGAGCAGGTTGGCCTCTGCCCCGTCTCCATCTCAGATTTCCCAAGGAACTCATCAGAAATCCACACAGACCAAGGGCTGGTGGTAACCATACAGCACCACCACACCCTGGCAATTTCTGCCCATGGTTTGAGGGGGTCCTGGGCACAATTCCTGTCTCGAGGCTGCTGCTAACCCTGGGAATTGTCAGCCCAGCCTTGGGAGCGGAGAGAGATATTTAACGGCCTCTATTCATGTGCTGCGTGGGATTTTTAATGGATTTAATTCTATTTTATTGTTGTGATTTAAAAAGTACTCTTCAAGTTAAAATTACAGCTTCAGTCTAGATTATTCTCAGTGCTTTCTGGAAGGATTTTCTCCATTTATAAGTTAAAATAAAAACCCCCTCCTCCACCTCAGAGTCTCCAGTGCAAGCTGTGAGGCTGAAGCTCATGCAGAGGTCCGTGAGCATCCATTTGCCTCCTCTGGCTGAGCAGAAAGATGTGTTTATGCCAGGAAAATGGTGGATATTTGGCTTTAAAATCCAGGAGCGAGCCAGGGGTGACCATATAAAGAGTGACATATGAAGAATGTGTTATAGAGGAGCTTTTAGTGTGACGGAGCAAATTAAACCCAAGCTCAGGCTGAAATCTGTCCTTGTGTGGAGCCTGCTGCACTGAACCCACCCTAATTTTGTGTTTTGCCTTGCAGGAAAATCAAGACCAACTATTTCATCGTTTCGCTGGCCTTTGCGGACCTGCTGGTGTCGGTGCTGGTGATGCCCTTCGGCGCCATGGAGCTGGTGCAGGACAATTGGATCTACGGGGAGATGTTCTGCCTGGTGAGGACATCCCTGGACGTGCTGCTGACCACAGCCTCCATCCTGCACCTCTGCTGCATCTCCCTGGACAGGTACGAGCTGGGCAGGGCCCAGCCCGAGGGCTCTGCTGTGCCCTTGGTCATCCTGAGCTGCAAAGATGGACCTGCTGGGATGGCAGAGCCATGAATCCCTCCCAGGGCTGGTTCTGGAGAGAATCCTGATGAGGGCAGAGGGACTTGGAATGGAATGAGATTTATGGTGAGGCTCTGGGCTGTTCTGGGCACAGCTCTGGTGGCAGCACTGCCCAGGGGTGGCACATTCCTTCTGTGAAGTGAAGGCACCTGGGCTGTGCCCAAAGGTGGGAGCTGAGCTGTGCCAGAGCGAGGGACATCGTGCACGGGGCTTGTTCCAGCAGGAACGGGGACAGGAGGAGAGGGAACGGCCTCAGGCTGGGCCAGGGGAGGCTCAGGGTGGGCATCAGCAGGAATTTCTCCATGGAAAGGGAGGTCAGGCCTTGGCAGGGCTGCCCAGGGAGGTTTGGAGTGCCCATCCCTGGAGGTGGCACTCAGTGCTCGGGGCTGGGGACAAGGCGGGGTTGGCCACAGGATGACCTTGAAGGTCTTTTCCAGCCTAAATGATCCTGGGAGATCCTAAAACATTCCTTTAAACTTTTCTTGCCACCTAAACATAAAACCCAAAGCCTCAGTAATTTATGGCGAGCAATTCTGTTTGACTGTTGTCTGCAGTTTTTCAGGGAAAATGGCAGAACTTCCAAAAGAATTTTTCCCAAGATAAACACTTGTAGAAAAAAATTTGGTTATTCTGATAATATTTAGAGGTTTCTTTTTTTTTTTTTTTTAGTTCTGTGTGGAGATTTCATTACCTTCAAAAATACTATTACTTAGTATCGCAAACAGGGCCAAAATAACCATAATTATTCTCAGTGTTGTGACAGCTGATATTTAAATGTGTTATTTAAAAATCCTGAGAGTCTGAGTGCAGCCAGACTTTATTTTAAAGTTGCTTAACCTCTGTACTGCTGGGCAGCACTGCTCTGGGGTGGCAGACAGGGCACCAGCACAGGCAGGTTTTTGTTTTGAGAGAAGCTGATGTCCAACAAGCACAGCTCCTGTCCTTATCTGCAAGTTTCATGGCTGGAACACAAATGGGAAGCTCGTTATCTTCAAAACGTTGACAAATTGCCACTCTGAGCCAATTAGCAGGGCAGCAGATGCTGGGCACCGTGCTCTGGACATGACCCTGCTCTCTCAAATGCTGGAGTTTGATTCTCCAGGCTCTTAAATAAATAGAGAGGGCTGTGGAGAGAAGGGGAAATGGGATTTGAGCCCTGATCTCCAGCAGGGGATGGGAACCTCTGGGTGGGGTGCACAGAAAGGAGGCTCCCCTTTTCTCCTGCCCTCCTGGAGATCCCCCACGCCCACAGCTCGTGCTGCCTGTCCCCATCAGTCCCCAGGATGCTGGGACAGCCTTGCCTTGGAGCTTTAGGGCTACCCCTCCACCTCAGCCCTGGCCTTTAAAGGCTCCTGGCAGAAACCTGAATTGCTTAGACAATTCTCCATTGTTTCGGGGTTGGTTTTTCCGCAGTGAGAGCTGATGGAGAGCTGTGTGAAGGGCACAGAGCAGAGGAGAAGTGCAGGATGGCCCCAGAGGGCAGAGCAGGAAGATGGATAGAAGGATGGATGGATGAGTGGGGTTTGGGGAGGGCACAATGACTCAGCCCAGCACCAACCTGTGCTCCATCACCAGCGCTTCCCTGGACTCCAGGGGCAGCACCGCTTCCTGCCCAGAGCCTAATTCGATTTCTTTAGCTGTTTGCTCTTGTGTTCATTCAGAATTTCCCAGAGTGTGCTGCTTCTAGTTGGTATTTGTTGGGATTTCTCTCTTTCCTGCCTTCTGTTTTATTTCAGGGCATACAAGTGTGAGCTTCAAGGGTTTTTTTAAGAAAACTGGGTGGTTAATCTAATCCTAAAGACTCGGTTTGGAAAGTCATTCCCTTCGACATATCCACAAAGTGTTGCTTGAATAGACTTTTATCTGATAATATCTTGTATCTATTTCCTTCGCTGCCTCTGGAAAAGAAGGAAACGAGCACTGAGGCTTGAATTCTCCAAGGCATTGGAGACAATCTGGAGAAATCACCGCATTATAAGCTGATTTTACTGCTCAGACATAGAGAGAAAGGAACTGCCGAGAGCCACTGTCAGTCTCAGTTTTAAAAGGGATTTTCCGAGGTAGTGAAAGTATCTCAGGGCTCACCGAATCCAAAGTTTGCTGCCACTGCCTTATGCTTTTTCATAATCTCTTTGATATTCTAATATAATAGAGCGATTTACCTTGGAATTATTTATTTATTGCATGTTTTATGCATCCATGTCCATTCTTTGTGCCTGTGCAATAAAAATAATTGCACTGCAGATAAACAAACCCAGGAGCTCCGAGAGAGTCTCCAAATACAGCGACATTGTCAGGAGAGGCAATTTTCTCCTGCAATATTTGCAGTGCAATTTGCAATACAATTACTTCCCAAAGCCTTTGGAGGGTGGGGCAAACAAAAGAGAAACAGAGATCTTAAATGTCAATGGTTTTGGGGTTGGATGCACATCTGCCACCTCTGGATGCAGCTGGAGCACCCTCTCCCTGCTCCCTGCCCCTCCTGCCTGTGCCAGCCTGGGGAGTTTCCTCCAAGGCTGTGTCCCTGCTGGGTCCTCTGTTTGTGGGGTATTTCAAACATTTGCACCCCACAAACCAGCCCTGATCCATCCCAGACCGATCCCACACTCAGGCACAGCCCCAAATCCCTGCTGCAGCAGGGCTGAGGCGCGGCAGGTGCATCCAGAGGGGGTCGGAGCGGTGACAGATGCTCCTTGTGCCCTTTGCAAACATTAATTACCATTAATGGAGCGTTCAGACAGCAATTAGCACAGTCCCGTGGGAGAGGTGATGCTGTAGAGCCCCCAAGCCCTGTCCCTCTCCCTGTCCCTGTCCCTCTCCCTGTCCCTATCCCTGTCCATGTCCCTGTCCCTGTCCATGTCCCTAACCCTGTCCCTGTCCCTGTCCCCATGCCAGGGCACAGAGTGTGGCCCTGAGGGACACGGGTGGGCACTGCCCTGGCGCTGCCCCTTCTCCCAGGGCTCCAGCACAGCATTCCAGGCTCGTGTCCCTTCCTTGGCATCGCGGATGAGGCACAGGGCCGTGGCGGTGCCCGGAGGATGCCCAGCCCACAGGAGGCTCCAGGTTGGCAGCACGAGGTGTTTGCCTAGCCCGGAGGAGCCGCTGTGCCTGCGGTGCCCTGGGAACACCCCTGGCTGCCCAGGGCCAGGGGGGTTGTTAGTGGGGACAATAATTAAATTTTAAATGGCTGTCAGTAAGGAATGGTTAATGTGATTGAGAGCCCCAATCGCAGCAGGCTGGAAACGCCCTGAGCCTGCTCCCCCTGGATCTCAGAGTCCCAGGGCTGGCAGGGACAGAGGCGGCACAGGGCAGGGACAGCTGGACGTGTCCCCAAGCTGGGAGAGGTGACACAACTGCCAGCCAGAAAGCCAACCCAGGGCCTGCAGAATTCCTGTCCCAGAGCGTTAGGGAAAATCCCAGAGCAGATGGGCACGGCACAGCCTGAGGGATGCTCTGTCCTTTATTAATCTTTAGTAACCCCCCAGAAATATTTCATTTATTTTGTCACTCTGGCTGCCAAAAACTCTCCACACACCTCAGCCCCACGGGGACCGTGGAGGAGCCCTCTCTCTCCATTTGGCAACATACATTTGTTTGTATTCCCTGCTAAATTTATCCAGCTCCAATTAACTGTTCTCTTTAGCATTTTTCTCAGTGTAATTATCTCAACACCAGCAGGCTGTTGTTTTTCTAATAAGAATTTAATTTTGTTAGATATAATCATTTTAGGACATTTTCTTTTTCTGGACCAATGCGCAGAACTTTGTTTTCTTTGGCACAATGAGAGCCCAAAGCTTATTTGCTCAGTGGGAAAAAGGAAAATAGAAAGAGCTGTTCTTTCCAAAAAAAAGTTAAAATCTGATTATCCAGAGGCCAGAACCTGTTTTCACTGAAATATCAGCAACGGTAGTGCTGGATTAATTTCCCACAGGCACAAATAAATTGAGATTGTGGCTCCTCAGGTTCATCCCTTGGTCAGGGCTCAGCTGGCGCCTCTGTCCCAGTCTGGATTCCCTGAGGGACAAGGACAAGGGCGGTGACTTTCCACTGGCAGAGGGCTTGGCTCTTGCACCCTAACTTTGGGCGAGAGCCGGCAGCACCCACAGTTTTTCCATCATTTTGTCTTCTTTTTAGAGTTTTCCCATCTTTTGTCTTTTTAGAGTTTTCCCATCTTTTGTCTTTTTTCAGTTTTCCCATCCTTTTGTCTTCTTTTTTTCAGTTTTCCCATCCTTTTGTCTTCTTTATTTCAATTTTCCATCTTTTGTCTTTTTTTCAGTTTTCCCATCTTTTGTCTTTTTTCAGTTTTCCCATCCTTTTGGCTTCTTCATTTCAGTTTTCCCATCTTTTTGTCTTCTTTTTTTCCAGTTTTCCCATTCTTTTGTCTTCGTTCTTTTCAGATTTCCCATCCTTTTGTCTTCTTTTTTCCAGTTTTCCCATCCTTTTGGCTCCTTTATTCCCTCCATTACCTAAGGAGGTGAAACTCTCCTCCGTGAGCGCTCGGGAGCTGCCGTGCGCCTCAGCCTGGCCCAGCGAGGATCAGACAGATGGAACGCACATCATTTTCCATACGCACATGACGCCGAACGGTTCGGAGCGTGGGCCGCCCCCGAGCCAGGCTGCTCGGAAAGCTGGGGGTGGATTTGTCTGTCTGAGACAGCGACAGAGCTCCGTGCAGGGTAGAGCCTCCAGATCCCAGCTCAGAATTGCTCTGCAAACCTGCGAGATCCTTGTGCTTCTCTCCAAGGGCAAGGAATTCTTTCCTGCAGCTCAGTAATTCCATTTCTGCAGTGCCCAAAGGTGGCCCTGCCGTGGCAGGGGGTGGAATTAAATGATCTTTAAGGTCCCTTCCGAAGTTCCTTCCCCGTGATTCTACAATTCGGTGATTTCTGCAGTGGCCAGAAGAGCCATCAGGCCGGAGAAATTATGGATTTCTTCCTTTCAGCCGCCTGTAAAATGTTAGCGCTTGATTCCTTTCTGTGGCAGATGTCTGACAGGGAAAAGGAGAGGTATTATAATAACCTTTGCTTTATTATACTGCAGCTCCGGGAAGGGATTCCTGTGTTTCCCTTCAGTGGAGAATGTCACTGCAGAGGAGGGGATGGCTCACATCAGCTCTGCTCTAGGAAAGGGAGCATTTTCAAGGGACTTGACTGATAATAGAATTAATATTTAATTGGGCCTGGATGTGGTATTAATCATGTGTATGTATTGCATTTTCTGTTCATCCATCACAGTGCCACACAACAGATATCCTTCATGAGCCCAGGGAAAGAGCTCTGCCTTGAAACGAGGCAGAAACTCACAGTGTGTCTTTATTCCAGCCTCTGACTCAACTATTGATAACCCCACAGATATAATTACTTTTCTCCCAGTGAATAAATAGCTCTTTAAATGCTCAGGCCACCACATACATCAAGCCAGCAGCTCCTGGCAGGATTGCTGTGACTTCCAAGGCTCCAGTTGGCATTGCCAGCTGATATCTGACTCCTTGGGTGGAAATCCTCTGGAATCTCCTGCTGGAGCAGTGCTTGCTGTGCTCCTCTGCCTCCCTCCCTCACAATTGTCACCCACGCTCTGCTCGGGGCACTTTGCCACCCCAAACAGTGACAGGAGTAGCCCAGCTCCACTTGCTGAGAGCAGGGGAAGTTCTGGGAGCAGCACCAGCGAAAACGAAATAAAGTAAAATCTTTTGACGTGTAAGTGGAGGAAAATTGCTGCTGAATCACTGGGAGGGAAGAAATATGAGAGCTTAAGGTGTCATTTCTACAGGCATAATTTTTACTCTAATGGCCTTTAATAGCAGGAACAATTCAGGGTAATTCTTTCAGCTGCAGCAGAGAGAGGAATAGAGAAATATGATCACTCAAACTGCTGGGAAGGATTGTTTTCCTGCTGTAGTTAATTAGCAATGTACAGTGCTTTTCCTTCCCTCTTTGCTTATCCAGCTTGTCAAAGGGCAGCTGCTGTCTTGGATGCTTTTATCCTTTTATTTATTGGATTTCTTCTTTTGCCCTTTCTGCAAATAAATGGAGTCTCTCGTGACTTGGCTTTGGTGCCTTGGATGTGCAGCCCTGGGCAGCACTTTGCAGAGGGTGACTCTGAGATAACAAACAATTCAGTAGTTGATATATTTAGTTTAATATAGATGTTTGTGTGCAGAGGCAGAGCAGTGGCTCTGCTGCCAAGGGAAGCTCCGTGTGTCCCAACAAACACCCAAAAATCCCTGTTGGAATTCCGAGGTCTCTTCATTTCCTGGGACAGGGATCAGCCCCACTGTGGCTTGAGCTCCACAGGAACATTTCCTCCCCCAGCTCTCCTGGCAAATCCCTTTTCTTTGGAAGTGAAGCTTTCCAGAGGCACAGGCTGATTTTTCATGCACACAGGAAGCCAGAGGAGAATGGAGGAATTATCGAATTGCAAGAGTTGAATGCCTGTTTCAGCGTTTTTCCCCTGTGACATTTTGAATCTTGTTTCAAAGAGACTTTTAAGAAATGTTTTCTTTTGACACTTTGATATTATTTCAACCCTCTGTGTGGAATATATCATCTGATTTTATCAAAATAAAGAAATTCAGTTGACTCTGCATGACTTTAAAAAAAAAGTCTTAGGAAAAAATGGAAATTCTTATATTTTTGTGCCTGTTTAGGACAAAGCTCTTGGTTCCCGCTCAGATCTTGATGGAATAAATTGCACATCTCAAAGAGCAGCTCTTTAATAGACACACACATGTGCTTGCTAATTTAATTTCTCTAATTCATGTTTCTGCTGACCTCATAAAATTTTTTACAGAGTGTGCTGAAATCAAAAAATCTAAAGAGCAAAAAATATTTCATTGGGAACCTGAGACTGATTGTCAGGCGAGGACCACTGAAAGTCTGCAGTTGGATATTTGCTGATCTGCTCTGCTTAGGAATAAATAATAATTTCAGAGCTGTGAGATTTCCAGTTTTAGGTTTGCTTCACCTTCCTGATGCAGAAATCCACCTGCAGGAGGATGGCACAGGGACCAAACAGAAAATTTGATTTCTTATCTCTTTGAGAAGACTTTTTTAGCTCGTAACTATTTTAGGAGCGGGGACCTGTTGTACTTGGCATATTTTAGATGGATCAGGAGGAGGAAGGAGAGTTCAGAGCACATCCCCTGATGGTGCAAAGATGAGAAGCTCCATGCAGACATTTGCCTTGTCCTTGGGAAGGGTAAAGCCCAGCTGGAAAAGAGCTGGATCCCTGGGAATAGAAAGGGAGCTTGGTTATGGAAGAACACTTCATTTTACAGACATTTTCCCAGCTTTGGAGGACTGTGTTATTTGCAGGAACAGCTTTAGCAGCTTTATTTGTCAGAATAAATGCCCAGTGCAGGGAGGAGTCTGACTGGAAAGGAAGGGATGGTCCTTGGAGGAGGGGACACCCTCAGGGCAGAGGGAGGGACAGGAGGGCTCAAGATGGAGTCTCTCCTTCTCCCTTCGACCCCAAACAAACACAGATTAGTCTGTGCCTCATGTTCCCTGCCTGGAAAACACAAACCGCTGGCTCTGCCTCGCAGCCAGCATGATATGAACGCTGTGGAAATATCCCCAGCTCCAGTGTGAGAGACCCATGGAAACACACTACAGACTCCTTTTTCCCCTTTATTTTGAAAGGCAGGAGAAGCAGCTAGAGAAGAGGCTTTACAATTTCATTTTTAGAAGACTTTGAAGCGTCCTCTGAGTGCTTCTCTCCCGTTTTCACCCTGCAGGTACTATGCCATCTGCTGCCAGCCCCTGGTGTACAGGAACAAGATGACCCCGCTGCGCATCGCCGTGATGCTGGGGGGCTGCTGGGTCATCCCCACCTTCATCTCCTTCCTCCCCATCATGCAGGGCTGGAATAGCATCGGCATCATTGATCTGGTGAGTGGCCAAGGGGGGACACCGATCCCGTGTGTTGGGGGCGGGATGTTCTTTAAAAAGCAATTTTCAAGGGGGAGGAAGGATGGGGAAAAAGAAGGAGAAACTTCTTGTGGTCAGTGCAGAGAGGCTGCTGAATTTCTGGAGGGGGTCTCTGTGTGACCCTGTCCTGGAAGGACTGACACAGGGACGGTGGTGGCCCTGGGGGAGGATTTTTCCCCCATCTACTCTCAGTTCATGAGGAGCCCTTGGAAAACAGCCCAAGCCCTGCTGGCCCCTGACAGCACCTCAGGAGGCCTTGGTCCCCTTGGCCTCTGCAGCTCTCACTGAAATAAGAGACAGGGTTATTCTCTCGTTAGAATAAATAAAGTGTGCAGTGCCAGGACACGGGGAATGGTTTCACACTGCCGGGGCAGGGCTAGGTGGGACAGTGGGAAGGAATTCCTGGTGAGGGTGGGGAGGGCCTGGCACAGGTGCCCAGAGAGGCTGTGGATGTGTCCGAATGTCCAAGGGCGGCTTGGAGCACCCTGGGATAGCAGAAGGTGTCCCTGCCCGTGACAGGGGTGACCTGAGATGATCTTTAAAGTCCCTCCCAATCCATCCCAACCCAACCCATCCAACGCAACCCATCCTAACCCATGCCAACCCAATCCAACCCAATCCAACCCAACCCAACCTAACCTAACCCATCCAACCCAACCCATCTTAACCCATCCAACCCATCCCAACCTGACCCATCCCAA
>VZRL01005946.1:436670-488474 GCA_013397895.1 Origma solitaria
CCCAACCTATCCCAATCCAACCCAAACCAGCCCAACCCGTCCCACCCCAACCCAATTTACCCCATTCTCTGATTGTCCGATTCCCACTTCTTCTCTCTTTCCTCGCCTTATCCTCCCCTCCCCATCCCAGATCCAGCAAAGGCAGTTCAACAAGGCCTCCAACTCCACCTACTGCATCTTCATGGTGAATAAGCCCTACGCCATCACCTGCTCCGTGGTGGCCTTCTACATCCCCTTCCTGCTCATGGTGCTGGCCTACCACCGCATCTACGTCACGGCGCGGGCGCACGCGCGGCAGATCCGCCTGCTGCAGCGGGCAGGGAACCCCCAGGAGCCACGGGGCAACCCCCAGGAGCCACAGGGGAACCCCCAGGAGCTGCGGGGCAACCCCCAGGAGCCACGGGGGCACCCCCAGGAGCTGCGGGGCAACCCCCAGGAGCCACGGGGGAACCCCCAGGAGCTGCGGGGCAACCCCCAGGAGCCACGGCAGCACCCCCCGGACCAGCACAGCAGCCACCGCATGAAAACCGAGACCAAAGCTGCCAAGACCCTGTGCATCATCATGGGCTGCTTCTGCCTCTGCTGGGCCCCGTTCTTTGTCACCAACATCGTGGATCCCTTCATAAACTACTCGGTGCCCGGCAAGCTGTGGACGGCCTTCCTGTGGCTGGGCTACATCAACTCGGGCCTGAACCCTTTCCTCTACGCCTTCCTCAACAAGGCCTTCCGACGTGCCTTCCTCATCATCCTGTGCTGCGGCGATGAGCGCTACCGAAGGCCTTCCATCCTGGGCCAGACTGTGCCCTGCTCCACCACCACCATCAACGGCTCCACGCACGTGCTGAGGTGAGTGGGGTTGCCTGGGGCCACCAGCGAGAGGAATTCTCTGGAGTTTCTGTACAGGATTGCTTTGTTCATCAGTTAAATGCTTGGAAGGGGATGGGGCAAAGGAAATCCTGAGGGTGCTCAGGCAGCCTGGGTTTGTGGGGAGCAGCGATGTGCAGCTTCTCCAGAGGTGTGCCCAGGGAAGAGCTGGGAGAATGCAGAAGTTGCGTGGGAATTTTGGTGCTGTTCGGTCTGGAGGGAACACCTTGACCAGTGGAGGCTGCCTACTGCATCTTCTCTAGGAATGGGAGAGTGATATGGCCACTGCCCCTTCCCAGCTCTGCCTTTGCAGGGCCACCGGCCACTGCTGCATCCCCTGAGCTGGTGAAGGACCAGGGAAGAATGTCCCCAACACCCTGACCCTGCTGGGGCACCTTGGGGCTCTCTGCCAAGAGCGGTGGTACCATTCAGTCTCATTTTGGGGTGTCTGTGTTTTACTGCAGCCCAGCCCTGCAGGACCCAGGGAGCTGAGTGTGCCGTGGTGCACATTCCTGGGGTTGGCAGGTTGGGATTCCAGGGAATTTGAACCCCCCACGTCACCCTCCTCACCCTCACTGCCCATCTGGGTGTGTTCCCTGCAGTGTGGGATGAGCACTGGGGGGGACAGAGGGGCTTGGGGTGTCTGTGGGATGGGACACTGATCCAGAGATGGCACAGCAGGAGGAAGGGAGGGAAGTACAATTAATTCCCAAAATATCAGAGCAACCTGTACGCTCTGGGTAGAACCTGAGGTGTTTCTGTGCAGCTGCCCAGAGATCTTGTCTCGATTTGGCTCTTTGGTGGCTGGGTCTCCACAGAGAGAAGGATTTGGTGACAGTGTCAGTGCTCAGAGCTGAGCCTGCAGAGACCCAACCAGACCCAAAGCCCTTCCAGCTGGCTCTGAGCTCGCCCCAAGCTCCCTCTGCAGCGATCTCGGAAGCTTTGGAAAGAGTCCTGAGCTCTGTAATGGATGGGAAATGGGGCAGGCCTTGCCACAGCCTTGAGTCACACCCCTCGGGCTCTCGAAGCCATGAGGACATTGCAGCACATTTCTCTCCTGCTGATGAAAATCTGTTTGGTGGCCGTGGTGCCACGTCCCAGAGCCCTGTGTGGGTGACGGATGGGTGGCACCGTGCCTGGCCCAGCCTGCTTCTCTCAGGGACGTCCAGATGCTCCTGTGCTGAGGTAGGAGCAGGGAAAGGAAAAGAACAGCCTTTATCCAGTTCTGATTTTTACAAGCCCTGCTCTGCTCTGTCTGGATTATCTCCTGCCTTTCCATATCTCTCCCGTTCCCGCTGCCGCATCACCTCCTCTCTCCACATGCTGGGGGTGCAACTCTGCACTCCAGCCCTGCCCAGAGCAATTATTGCCTGCTTTCCTCGCCTTTGGAACTGAGAAAAAGTGAGACTTCTGTCCCTGGTGCAGATTATGCACTGATGGTATAATAGAGGGGTGGGAATTAAAGCAAAACCAACAAATTGGAATTTGTGGATAGTTAATCTCTGGTGAGGAATTTTTATTTCTTCAGTGCTTTGCTCTCAAATGCCAGAAAGGTTGGATCCAGCACGGATGGAAGAGAAATTTAGTCAGGCAGGTTGTCTCAAGACATAAATACAGATTTTTACTACCTTTGAAATACAAAACACTGATACAAAATACAAAATACTGCCAGGGCTGGCTCCTCCCAGCCACACTGAGGAGCTGCACCAGGATCAGACGCTTCTTTTCCAACCTCAGAGTTGCTTCTCCCTGCCCAAGAGCTTCTGCAAATGGGGCAGTGGTGCCAGTGGGATTTTCCAGCTGCTTTTTGTGCCCTGGCAGGAGAGCAGTGGCAAGAGGGACAGACCTTGTGCTGAATGTGGGGCACTCAGCTATGACAAAAATCAGCATAATAATGAGCTCTGATAGGTGGGGATTTCTGGGTGTTCAGGGTTCTGTGCAACACCAGGCTGAAAAATGCCAAAATCATCTGAAAAATGCTGCGCTCCCCTTGAAACAGATTGTTTGCATTTCTTCTGCCACGAGTAGATATTTATTCAACACAAACCAACAAACTCCTGCCTCCGTGAATCACTGAACTCTCGTACAGCACAAGTGGATGGGGAGCCAGGTCAGCATTGCTGGAATTCCTGCCTAAAACAAGTTGTGAAATTTTGCCACAGCAAAGAAGATGACTTTGGGTGAAATATATTTGAGCAATGATCAGAGCAGACAATCTCTGGAACATTTGGGTCAAGGAGGTCACTCCGGTGAGTTCCCATTTCCTCTCAGAAGTGCTCAGGCACAGCTCTAGTGAGAGGTTTATTTACCACTCATTTCCCAGCACAGAGAGGTCTTCTCCAAATGTCAATTGGATTTCTCCAAAGGAAAACACATCCTGATTTTTCTCTTAAAAGAGCCAAGAGAAGCAAAGTGGAAAACCCAGAAAGATTCCCCCTGGGGGCTGGAAGTGCAGTGAGCCCCAGTGTTCCCTGCTGCCATTGGAACAGGAGTGCAGCTACTCAGCTCTCCACTTTTGAGAGGTTTCAGAGCTCCATAGACCTGTTGGAATAAAAATAAAGCCCTGCTGGTTGTAGGGAACGGGTCAGAGCTGTGGGGAGCAAAAGGATGAGCGGTCACGGAATCATGGAATCATAGAATAGTTTGTGACAAAAATAGTTTTTTGAATGGTTTGTGATGGTTTTCTTGAGTGGTTTGGGATGATTTTTGAATGGTTTGGTATAGTTTTTTTTAATTATTGGGGATGGTTTTTTGAATGGTTTGGGATTTTTTTTTTTAATGATTTGGGATTTTTTTTGGAATGGTTTGGGATAGTTTTTCTAAATGATTTGGGATGTTTTTTTGAATGGTTTGGGGTAGTGTTTTTGAATGATTTGAGATTTTTTTTTGCATGGTTTGTGTGGATGTTTGACCCAGCACGATTCCCCCAGCACAGGGTGGTCCTGGGGGTGGGGCAGGGATCCCACCCCAGCTGTGATTTGGGATTTCACGGGCTGCAGCTGTGGCTCCGCTCAGGAACACAGAGTTGTTACTGAGCTGCTCCTGGTGGACCTGGCAGGTTTCTCTCAAGGCTCTGGGCTCACAGGTAAAACATCTCCTCCTGTTTTTCCTCCTCCTGTTCCTCTCGTCCCTTATCCTCCCCTGGGCACTCAGACAGTGCAGAGACCACAGAGCTCCCAAGGCAGAGCAGCACACTCAGCGCTGGCGTTGGAAAGGGTTAACATTTCTGCCTGCCTGGGAATTTCAGTGATCCTGCAGGATGAATCAGAGCTCTGACAGGTTCTGTCTTCCTCACTGCAAGTTCATTAACCCCAAGTGGTTAATTTGGTCTTGCTCTGCCCTTCCCTTCATTCCCCAGCACTCCCAGTTTATGCTGGATTTGCGTGTTATTATTATGTGTTATTATGTATTTGTGGGTTGTTATTAGAGGTATTTTGGAGGCCACTGTGGAGGTTTTGTGCTGGTGGCACTGCAGAGCTTCGGGGTCTGTCCCTCTCCAGAATTTCCTTTTTAATGGCACCGACAGGGAAGAACTTCCCCCTCGCAAAGATTCCCACTAATTTCTCTTTTTTTCGAAATTCATGAGCAAAACATCAAGAAACACAGCAAATGATGAACATTTTAAAATGGTGATTTCAGTGATATTTCATTCGTTTTGCCCCAGCCCCAGGGCAGGGCAGCCAGAGGTTGCTCGAGATGTGTTTTCCACTCCAGAGGTTTCAGATCAGGGATCAGCTCCCTGTGCCTCAAAATTGGCTCCAGAGCACAGCCCAAGCTGAGGGGAACTCATTGCTCCCTGTAAATCTAATTTTGTTAAATAGTCAAGAGATAATTTGGTTTTCTCTTAAATTTCATTAGCTGCCAACCTGGAAAGGGATTCTCTAAAAACACAGGAGATTATTAGACTCAATAACAACTTTGTCATTTCTTGGAGGAACTTTCTTGTAATTTTTTAATGAAGCTCTGCCAATATTTACAACCAAAGTTATGTTCCAACTTCTCTGGCGTGGTTTTACAGCTTGGCGTCAGTGCCAGCCTTTGGTGTGACATTCCTGGGGACATTCCGGGGGCTGGGAGGGATCCTGAGCAGGGCACAGGGAGCTGTGACCTCAAACAGAACTCTGGGCTGAGTCAGGGAGTGCAGGGAACATTTTGGGACCTCCTGCAGGATCCAAGAGCAGAGAAACCCTCAGGGCCAGGAATGTGGATGTTCACAAAGTCCAGGTTATCACCTGAGTCAGAGGAGCCCTCCTCTCCCCAAACTCTGCTTCCCAAGGAGCAGGACACTGCTGGAGCCTCGTACCCAACCCAAAAGTGCCTCACCAGGGGGAACTGAAAGCTTCTGATAAGAGAAAAGCTTCTTGTCGTTGTGCTGAGTGAAATCAAGATATTTATCTTCCTCCTTACAAAGGAAAGAGGGGATTAGAGCTTTAAAATACCACAGTTTTCTTCAATTTTAGAAAGATAATCTCTTTCAATATGTCTGGATATTGGAAAAAGAGATTAGAGTGAAGCTAAACCCCTTTTTGTTATTTGGCCTAATACAAAATCCAAGATCAGAACTTGTGCATCAGTTTGTGTCTGGTGGGGAAGCCGAGGCACTGAAGGACACCTTGAGCTCTGAAACGACTGAGCTGGAACTCATTTTTGTCTGCTTTTAATTGCATGATTTGTGCTGTGGGCAGTGAAGGCAGTGGTTGTGTCCTGGAGGGGCAGGATCTGCTTGCAGCTGGAATGAGACATTCCTGCAGCTGGAATGAGGAGTGAGGAGCCCAGAGTTGAGCTGAGCCCCAGTGCCACATTCCTGCGGCTGGAATGAGACTTCCCTGCAGCTGGAGTGAGGAGTGAGGCGCCCAGAGCTGAGCCCTGCCAGCCCCAGGGCCACATCCCTGCAGCTGGAATGAGACATTCCTGCAGTTGGAATGAGGATTGAGGAGCCCAGAGCTGAGCTGAGCCCTGCCGGCCCCAAGGCCACATTCCTGCAGCTGGAGTGAGATATTCCTGCAGCTGGAATTCTCAGCACCACATCCCTGCAGCTGGAACGAGCCTTTCCTGCAGCTGGAATGAGGAGTGAGGAGCCCAGAGCTGAGCCCTGCTGACCCTGGCACCACATCCCTGCAGCTGGAATGAGCCATCCCTGCAGCTGGAATGAGCCATCCCTGCAGCTGGAATTCTCAGCACCTCCTCCTGCCGCTGCCACAGCCCAGACCTGGTGGAGGCTTCCCATTTCAGTGATGGAATAAACCCCAAAGAGCTGCAGTGAGATAAAACACAGACATCTCTCACAATACAGCACATACTGAATCNGGAAGGAGCCATCCCTGCAGCTGGAATGAGCCATCCCTGCAGCTGGAATGAGCCATCCCTGCAGCTGGAATTCTCAGCACCTCCTCCTGCCGCTGCCACAGCCCAGACCTGGTGGAGGCTTCCCATTTCAGTGATGGAATAAACCCCAAAGAGCTGCAGTGAGATAAAACACAGACATCTCTCACAATACAGCACATACTGAATCCACTTCCAAGTCCTTTGCCAGTCTCTCCACTCATTCCAGAGGTCCAAACCAGGCTTTAAAACTAATTTTGGTGCCTGAATAAGCTGTTATGGATAGAAATTTGCTCTCCACCTCCTTGCCTTCTGTTTCAACTGACCTTTGGATGTGTTGGGGCTGTTCTCTCCTCTCCGGAGATTAATTTGGTTTATCAGCAGAGTGTTTTTAGACACTGCAAATCAGCATTTGCAAAGAGCCCCACATGCCTTAGGGTTAGAAATTCTGTGGAAACCTCAGCAATTATTGTCATGTTCTGTTCTTCCTTGGGGCAGCAGAATCTCCGTTTCAGAGCTAATTGTGTAAGTGCATTTTAATTTTAGGTTCACTTCTTTGTTCTTCTTCTTTTCAATCATTCTCTTCCTTTCTGATTGCTGGAGGAGAATTTATTTCAGCATTTTATGCACCACCCCTTCCTCTGTAAACTCGCCATGGGGAAAAGCTTCCCTGTTGCTATAGAGTGTCTGTGGGAGAGAAAACCTTGTTATTCCCAAGATATTTTGGCCAGAAATTTGCTATTTCCAGGAAGGTGAGAAGGACTTTCAGTACATCTGCTGAGATTTGATTGTTTTTTACCAATTTGGCACTTTCAGGATCCTTCCCATTGCCTGCAGTGGTCTCAGCCCTTGGGCAGCTCTGAGCATCTTTCCATCTTCAACTTTCCATTTCGAAGCAGAGAAGTGCTCATTTTGAGGGTTTGGTTTGGTTTATTTGGCAGAGCAGAGGTGATCCTCGCTCCCACCTGCTGCTCAGAGCATCCTGAATGCTGCCCTGGCCTGGGAGCTGATCCAGACCAGCCTTGCTTTGGGTTTTGATTTTCCCCAAGCAGGCCCAGAGACACTTCAGAGACACAGTCAGAGCAGTGGGGATTTGCTTTATTTTTTATTTTATTTTTTTGCTTTATTCGGCGCCGGGGGTGGGGATTCACTCCTCCAAACACACACACCCCGGCACTGCCAACTCACAATATTATGGGTAACATTCATGGATATTCATCACATTCCCCGGGATAGGAGTGGTTATACAAATCATTTCTGGGCAATCATTAATATCATTAGCTGTGTGCCATGCACGTGCTGTGCGTCCTGGGGGTCTTTGGGGGTCTGCTCATGATGAAGATCTGTAGTCTTCATCACAGAGCACTTTTCACCTTTCTCTCTGGAGCATGGGCAGTCCTTGGTGGGTGATTCAGGGTTTCTGGGCTGGCCTCAAACAGATTCTTGTCCCTCTTATCTTGACAAGATTAAGGGAATTCTGTTTTTCTAGGTTTAGAATTCACATATTCTGTCTCTCAGTAGTCACCTTGAGTTCCCTATTCACCCCTCCTTTCTCAGTTTGCCCCAGCAAAGCTGCACTGTTCTTTGGAAATGTGGGAATTGCATCCTGCCCTGCAGACTCCATCCCATGAACCCAACTGATTAAATCTGCTCCTGCAGGAGCTAAGGAGCTCCAGCCCTCCCTTCTCATTAATCTCTCTGTTCTTAGGCCACGACAGAGCATTGCAGCCACGGCAGAACACAGCAGTTTAAAACGCACATAACCAGATTTAGGGGCATTTTGGGAGCTCCCCAGGGACTCCTGCCTTGGGTTTCTGTTGGCTGTGACTTTCTAATTTTCATGGAGATTTGCAGACGCTTGCAGGCAAGTCAGGCAGGAGCACGACACGATGGCAAAAGAGCAAACTTTATTTACCAAACTTTCTTTATATATGCATTAATAATCTAACAACTATTGGTCGGCAGTTTTCCACCTCCCAAGAGGATTGGCTACAGCCCTACAGCATTCAGTACCAAGACACAGAGATTCGAAAAGCACAAAAATGCAACTTATCTCTATTCTCCATGAGAAAGAAGAGAAAGACTTTAAAACAGTGCTACTACAGGTTTCCGCTGGGCAGAATCTATAAGTTGGATTCCAAAAGGCACAGACACATCCCAGGCACAGGGCTGGAACTGAGTTTTGCACAGGAAAAGCTTAGGAGAAGCTTGGCTGTGTGATTTTCCTTGTTTCAGCAGCACTGGGCTGGGAATGGGAGCATTGCTGAGCTCCATCCTGATTTCCTCCCTCTCTCTGGGGCTGTTTCCCCCCACAGCAGGCAGAATTCCCCTCTTGCTCCATTCAGCCCTCCCTGGCAGTGACTGAGGAGTGCTTTGAGTCAATCTCGTCCCTGGAGTGTGGATTGTGACTGAAGCTGTCACTGACAGCTCTCAGAGATGCTGCTGAGGGTTTCGCAGAAGGGCTGCTAATGAGGCTGTTAATTTGTGTCATTCCGCTGATCCATCAAAGCACTTGAGGAGCTGCAGAGCACGTGGCACTGAAGAGCTTTTTGCTTTATCTGTGAAGGGTTTGTGTTACCCTGGAATCCCTGAGGCTGGAAAATCCCTCCGGGGTCTTCCAAGCTGTGGTTGATCCCCACCCTGTCCCCAGCGCAGGGCACTGAGTGCCACCTCCAGCCCTTCCCTGGGCGCCTCCAGGGCACTCCAAACCTCCCAGGGCAGCCCTGCCATTTTTATTGTACTTTGCCTTGATGTTATGTCACACCCCAAATGATGTGACATCCACACAGGAGCATCTTCCTGCTCTGAAATCCTTGTCTCTCTCAAAATGAAGGATAGCAATTCCTTTAACCTCCAAGTCTTCCAAGGTCTGGGTCCTGGCAGTGCTTTTCCCACCCCAGGAGTGAAGCTGCCTCTGCAAAGACACATAAACAACAGTTTAAGTGCCATGCACAGCAATATATTTGGGAGATGTTTTTAAGAATTGAAGGAAACACAATATGGATTTGTCCTTTTACAAAGCTGCATGAAACAGAGCAGAGCCAAACAGGCAAAATCAAGTACAAAAGAAAAATCAAGAACCGGCTCATGTCTCAAATTAATGTTATCTGTGAGTAACTTTACCACTGATTGATCTGTCAGAGCACAGGAACAGTCCCAGTTCCCACTGATATATGAAAGGCACATTAATGCATTCAGGGAGATTCATGCCCTGTGCTGCTGCTGTGACAGGCTTTTACAGCGCCGTGGTTGGTATTTATCAGCACTGAAAGCACTTCATAACACTTGGGTACAACATTTGAGACAAGAACTGCGCAGAGCAGCCGCTCCTCAGGCAGGGAAGCAATTAGGGGTGACACTCCACAAGTGCTGCCAAGAGAGCTTCAAAGAGCTGAGCTCCACAGCCCTGGAGCTGCCAGGGGGAAGGTGGGGATGGTTTATCCTGCAGGGATGTCCCATCCGCCTCCTGCAGCCCCTGGGCAGCCCTGAGCCCCCTGGGGCACAGCCCTGGTCAGCTCTGTGGCACTGAGGGACACTGGGCACTGAGCTCTGCTCCCTGGGACAGGGACAGGGCCCAGGGATGGCTGGAGCTGTAGCAGAAGGATTTGGGATGGAGATCAGGGAAAGGTTCTTCCCCAGAGGGTGCTGGCACTGCCCAGGCTCCCCAGGGAATGGGCACGGCCCCAGAGCTCCAGGAGCGCTTGGACAGCGCTGCCAGGGATGCCCAGGGTGGCATTGTTGGGGGTCTGTGCGGGGCCAGGGGTTGGACTGGTTTATCCCTCCCAGTTGAGGATATTCCCTGGTTCTATTCTGTGACAGAACTCTGTAAAACACCAGCTCAAAGAGCTCAGGGAAATGAATGATGCACTTCAGTGACAAACCCTTGCTGTTTCTGTATTTGGAAGGATCTTTGTCCTTGATAAATTTTAAAACAAGCCCATAAAAATCCTTTAAAATAAGCTGCAAGCTAAATTAATTTCCTTAAAACCCTCTTTCCCCTATGCTTGGCTTCACACGTGTTTGCCTGGGAAGATTTGGCTGTAAAATTGTGTCTGCTCACCTTGGAATTCTTCATTCACGGTGGGGCAGCCCAGGCTGCTTTTCGTGGGAGGTTTGGGAACGTGGCTGTGCCTGTGACACCATTGAGTGCTCAGTGTGTGATGTGGGGCTGTTTCCCGATTAACCATCGCTGTGTTCTCTCCTTTTTCCCCCCGACTCCCTCACTGTGTGTGTCTTTGCTCCCTCCTGCACTAAAAGTGGCTGTTCCTCTGTCTCCAAGCTCCTCCTGCTCCTCTGCAGCAGACCAGCTCCTGTCTAACCATGACCATGCTCTGTAAGTCCTTTCTTTTATTACTGCGCCTCTGTCTGTTCTGTTTATTTATCTGATTTAAACCCTCCTGCGTTTCTGGCTGAACACGGGTGGGGTGGAGGCACTGCCCCAGGGGATGGGATGTCTCCCAGGGTGTTGGGAATGAGCTCCTGGCTGCTGTGGGTGACAGGGATTCTGTCCTTTGGGATGGCTGTGCTCACTCCAGGGACAGTGGGGCAGCACTGCAGGGTCTCCTCAGGGGACACCACACAGAGAAAATCAGGATACAGGAAATGGGTTAAATATTAGGAAAAGCTTCCCTGTGAGGTCAGGAGAACCTGGCACAGGTGCCCAGAGAGCTGGGGCTGCCCCTGGGTCCCTGGAGGTGTCCCAGGCCAGGCTGGACCTGTGCTAAGTCAGTGAAACCTGACAGCTCTGGGGCTCCCCTTCCCTCCGGGGTCCCAGCTGGGTTCCTGCCACCCCAAATGCTCAGGGGCCAGGCGCTCCCAGACACGCAGCTCCAGAGAAATGGAGTGAGTGTGGGATTGGCTTCCTGCTCAAGGTGTTTCTGGGAAAAGGGCAGGGAAAAGGAGCAGGGCTCATCCCAGGACTGAGAAAATCCTGGTGGTCACAGGGACAGCCTCACTGTCTGGGAACTGGGGTGACAAATTCCAAGGACCGATAGGACACAGGGAAAGCATCTCTGCCTTCAGTGCCACAGCTCCAGCATCCCAATGTGCCCATCCCTTCACCTGCACCCCCAAATCCTGCTCAGACTGCACAGCTCCCACAAAACCTCCAATTATCCCAACAGATTTGCGGCAGGCTGGGGCTTCCCTCTGCTTTTCCCTTCAGTGCTTTTGTTTGTTCCTCGTTAGGGACACAGATCTCAGGGAGGCAGCAGATTTCAGCAGTTGCTTTGAGCCAGCAGAGTTGAACAGTTTCTGTTCCTCCATCTGGAAGTTTCCACAGCCAGGTTCCCCGGGAGGGAGGGCTCGGGGAGGCAGAGCTGTGCTTGGGCTGCAATCTGCTCCCTGGAGCTGCTCCCTGCCGAACACCCAAACTGCTGGGGAATGAGCACCAGCCCTTCCCGTCCCGGAGGAAATATAGAATCTGGCATGGCTTGGGGCAGAAGGGACCTTAGAGCTCACCCACTCCACCCCTGCCATGGGCAGGACACCTCCCCAGGGTGCTCAGAGCCCCATCCAACCTGAAACCCTTCAGGATTCTCCACACTTAGGGATCTAAGAGGCTTCACTTGAGCAGAGATCAAGGGTCTCAGTTTCAGCTCTCCAAGGCTGTTATTCCTCCAGTCCTTTGTGTCAGGTGTTTGTCACTGTCCCCATGTGAGTGTTCCTGTCTGCTCTCATCCCTGTGGAACATCCCTGTGTCCATCCCTTTGCTGTCATCCATCGTGGCTGCAATCTTCCCAAAAAGCTCCACTGGAGAGAGGCTTCAAATGCGATCTGCAGCCCCAGCTGGGTGTGCTGCTCTCTCTGCTCTCTGCCTGGAACAGTCCAAGCTGCCAAACCCTGTGACCCTTGGACACATCACCTCTCCCCTTGTTCTGCTGGGCTCGCAGAGGAAAGTCTGGATTTTCCATCACACCTGTGCTAAATAGCTACAAAACCTTACCCATCTGGTCTGGTAGGATTTTACACCTCCCTGCTCAAAGGGACAAATACCTCCCTCAAGGTCAGGACAGCAGCCAAAGTTGTTCAGATTCAGAAACAACAAGGAGCAAGGACAAAAAATACAAAATGCACTGGAAAAACCTGCCCTGGGCAGCTCCTTTCATGGTCTGGGCCAATTTTCCCTGGTCTTGAGACAGAACTGAGGTGATAAAACTGCTTCTTGTTCTTCTGCTTCTCTCTTTGTCCTTGTTTATGGCCCCCAGTTGATTTTGTCAGAGTTGTTATTGATGATATCCTTGGTGAGGCTGCAGGAAAGTTATTGGAGATCGCGCTGGGGATTTTTTGGATGCTTAAAAGCACTGAGAGGGAAGTTGTCAGTGCCTGCCACAGGAACACGGCTGATTGAAACACTTCACACATCAGAAAAAGGGTTTTCGGCTTGTAACTCTAACCTTTCCCCACAATCATCCTTGGAGACTGCAGAATGTCCCTGGAAGGAGAAAGAAAAGCTCCTTTTGTCTCTTTTCCTCCATTAACAACTCCTCGGTGTGATAAGGATAGTCGCTGGTGGGAATTATGGCTGAGAGATGTCTTGGAGAGAGGTTTCAGCAGCAGAAATGAGGGGCTGCCCAATTTTCCAAAGAATCAATCCTTTGGTTTTGAGGAACGCTCTCAAAGAGCCGATGGCAATGCCCAGCCTGAAACAGGGCACTGAGGAAGGTCAGGGCTTGGTCACCAGCAGCACCGCGGGATGAGCTGGGAGCTGTGGCAGTCTGTGCGAGGTGAGCGTGGGCATCGTGCCCTGGGAATTGCTTTTCTCCAGGACAAACCAACGCCAGGGCTCTGCAGCGTTTCTGCCTTCAGTCCAAAGGGGAGGAGAGCAAACCTGCCGTGGGGGAATCAGGAAAGGGAGGGAGGCTGTCCCTTTTTTCCTGTTAAACCACAGGGTGAAAGGGGAAACAGAGTGTGTGTGTGCTCTGTGTTCCATGGGCTCATTTCAGGGGCAGGAGACAGGAGCCAGCACCTCTGAAGGCTTCTCCAGACACCCTCATGGCACCTCTTCGTTAAGATTTCAGGGATTTCGGAGCCGAGGTCGCTCCTCCATCCTCGTCCCTCCCATCCGAGGCCGCTGGAGCACGGAGGAGCAGGCAGGGGCCGCACCGTGGTGGTGCCGATGGCAGCGCCATTTCCAGAGCTATCAACACTCTCATTGTCATAGCTCTAGGAATGGTACTGCCATAAGCACTGGACTGCCAGCAGCTGTGCTTGGGAGGGCCTGGCCCGCCTGGAATCCCCTCCGGGGGGATGAAGCTCGTTCCTGAAGGATGCATGGATGGAAGCTGGCCCTCAGTACCTTGAATCTCGAGGATCACCGTGCTCACACATGCCAAGCGTCCTGCCTGTGGACAGAATCCTGCTGCCTCCAAACCTCCCTGCTGGGGCCAAGAAGAAGCAGAAAGTTCACGGAAATGTTGGGAGCAAACCAGTCAGGCTCTGCACATTTGTCTTGGGGAAGGGTTGCGCTTTTCCAGTGAGTTTTGACTGCGTGTGCCTGGGGGGACAAAGTGCTCACCCTGCCCAGCCCATCCTTGGGGCTGTGGAACTCCTTGTGCCACCCTGCAGATGCATTCCTGAAGGAATACCAGCTGGAGAGATGATCCTGGTGACAGAACCATCCCAAGTGGAGCTGCCAAGCAGAGCAGGAGCGTCAGGAGCTCCAGGGCCACAGGACAGTCCCTGCCTTTGCTCCCCTCTGTCCTTGCTCCAATTTTCCTGCGGTGTTCCATATTTTGCCATCCCGGGTTCTTTTTGTCCGAGAGGAGGAGGAGGCGCAGCAGCTCTGGGCTCTGCTGGGCACAGAAATCCGTGTGGATGTGCCATGGTCACGGGCAGGCGCTGGGGACAGAAATAATGTCCTGTTCCCGTGGAGCCCTGGCTGACAGGGATGCTTTTCCTGCTGAACACCATTCCGTGGGCAGCTGAGCCCTTCGGGGGCTGGCTCAGACCCTGAGGTGCAGAGAGGGCACAGGGGTGAAGTTTCTGGAACAAGAACAAGCTGTGAACTCAGCTGACAAATCCCAGATCTCTCTGCCTCCCTCGGGTCTGATTCCCAGCCAGGGAAATGAGTTTCTGGCTCAAGGTGTGCAATACCTGGGACAATTCTGGTCACTCAAGAGTCTTGGCATCTGTGACAGCCCCACAGTTTACTTGGCTGCCCCTCTGGAGACATTTCTAAGAACAAATTAATTCTTTCAGCCTCTGGATTAAACCCTCGTGCAAAACATCCCCTCACACAGAGAACATTACATGGTGTGTTAGTGTAATTAATAGAGAACTGAGCTCCAGAGATGCCCACAACACTTAATTAAGATTAATTAAGCAACATGATTTGCAGCTGGAGAGGATGAAAGGGAGCAATTCAGAGCTGGCTCACAAGGGGTGGGAGATGCTGGGTCATGAAGGAACACAAATTGTGTTTCAGAAGGAGCTGCCCCAGGCAGGTTTGTTTGCAGGGCTGGAATTTAGCCCCTGGAACTCTCCAGACCAAACCCACCATCCCTGGGCAGGTGGGAGGAGTAAAGAGCTGCATTTCTGGGAGCTTGGTGGCACAGATAAAGCCAAAAACACAGGATTTCCTTCACTTGCTCTTGGAGGCAGCAGCCAGAGCAGTGTGATCTTCGTATCTTAGAGTTATGGAATTATAGAACGGCCTGGGCTGGAAGGAACCTTAAACCTCATCCAATTCCAACCCTAAACCACCTCCCACTATCCCAGATTGCCCCAAGCCCCATCCAGCCTGGCCTTGGACAGTGCCAGGGATCCAGGGGCAGCTACAGCTGCTCTGGGCACCTGTGCCAGGGCCTGCCCACCCTCACAGGGAACAATTCCTTCCTAATATCCCAATTTAACCTCCTCTCAGTTTGAAGCCATTTGCTAAATCATTGGCCAAAGCACATCTTTGGTTGCCTCAACAGAACACAAAGAATTGTGGTACAAATTTGGTTTATTTTGTGAGCTAGTGACTGTTGATGGAGAGCCCAAGCTGAAATCAGTGACATTGGAACCTTGATGGCTGAAAAGCAATTTTCTGTTCCATTTGCCACATGTATCACTGCTTTGCTTTTCCTCAAGAAGGAACAAACATAAATCTGAGCAGCTTTTATTTACCAAAGCAGGGACTGGGGCAGAGATTTATGGACTGTGTCATCTCCTCTGGAGCAGGGAGTGGACAGGCCCAGGGCAGCCCCGGGATGGCACAACCTTCAAAGTCTGCACTGATTTGTTTGCTCTGCATTTCAGATTTGATGGCACTGTGTAAAGCGAGGGACAGGCAGGGTCTCACAGGTGACACTCAGAGCTGCACTGCAGCAGGGCCAGAAGAAAGCACAAAATAGCAGAAAAAACCTCGTGGTAACAGCAGGGGTGTGGAAATAAAGGTGTAACACACACAGGTGTTTTGATGGCCTTGGTTACCTCTTCCTGTGATCAAAATCAATTCTTTGATCAGTGGAACTCTTCATGTCATGTCCCAATCTCCAGGGAATTTCTCGAAGGAATGATCTCAAGAGGAGTTGCTGAGCGCTGTTTTTACTCTGAGTGGAAAAAAAATTCCAACCTCTCAGAGAATAAATAAATAAATACCTGCTTGATTATAACCCCTGGGTTCCCCTCATCCTCCCCACACACGGGAGCTGTGCAAATATTCAGATTTCTGCCTCTCCTGACCCTTGGACATGGTGTATTCAGATGTTGAGCTTGACACTTTTTTTTTTGGGCATCTTCAGATTTGAGGCTCTGCTCGTTGGGATGCTCAGAAAAATGAACGCTTGACATTTTTCCTTGGGACATCATCAGGAGATTTGTGGCTCTCCTCGTTGGGATGCTCAGAGAAATGAAAGGTTTTGCTCAGGTCCCTGAAATCCCAGAGGGAGCAGCTCCTGGCACAGATCCTCAGGGGCAGATGTCCAGGGGCTCCTCCTGGGGAGCCTGGAGAGGCTGAGGTGGGCTGAGAGCAGCAGCATGGGATGTTTGGGGACAGAGTGACAGAAATGGGGGACTCTGCAGCCTCGGAATCACCCAGAACAAAGCAGCAGCTCCCGTCCCCCAGAGCACCGTGAGGATGATGTGTCCTGCTGGGAGAGCTCCTGGCAGGGAAGGGATGAGCAAGGGGAGCATCATCCTTCCTGGGAACAGGGAAGGAACGCAGCTCAGGGAACATGTGCTCCCTGCCTCGGCTCAGGGCCCTGGAATGAGCTGAAAATGGGGAGAAATGTGGGAATGGCATCTGTGGGATTTGGGTCAGTTGTTTCAGACGGTCGGGACGGAGACGAGAGATCTCTGGAGTTTGGTCTTAGAGCATGAGGTTTATTGTGAAAGGTGTGGGTGCAGGGGAGCTGCTGGGAGCTGCCAGACACAGCTAGAGCAGGGAGAGAGGGGAGAGAGAGAGAGAGAAGAGAAGTACAGAATAGAGAATAGAATACAGAATACAGAATAGAATCCCGTGGTTGCCATTTACAATACAATAAATCATCTTCTGTGCTGAATATTCTAATTTTCACTAACCAATCTAGAACAAGCTACAAATCCTGCAACATTTACATACAGCCTATGAGAGTCATTGCATTACCATACGGCGTTATATTTTAAACTCTAAAAACTGCTTTTTGGAGCCTCTGCCGAGTTGGCAGGGTCTGCTCTGCCCCTTGGAGCTGTCTGCAAGCAGAGGGGATTGTTTAATCCAAAGGGGATTCCCTTCAGTGGCCACACCATTGTTTTCCAGTTGTTCAGTACCTGGGGTTTGGTATCTCAAAGCTTGTCTTCATTTCAATCTCGCTCATAGTTTCCATATTCTCAGCATCTTTTGCCAGGTAATCATATTTATAAGGCTTTCCAATTTCATCCTCCCCAACATCAAAACGCTCCAGCAAAGGGGGGCAGGGAGTGGATTTTGCCAGGGGTGAATCCGGGGGGACACAGGAGGGTCTGGAATCCTCCCTGCACTGATCACACCACGGCTTTGGGGAGAATCTGAGATTCACTCCAATCAAACCCCCACTGCCGATGGCCCATCTGTGCTGTGACATTTAATCCTGAGAAAAGGCTCACTGACGATGAGGAGTAGGGAGCGCAGCTCGCAGTTAATTAATATTGTTCACAACAGCACGGCTGAAGTTGAAAGCATTCACACCCAGTGGGTTGTAAGGGAGAAAGTCCAAAGGCAGGAATGTGTTCCTTTAATCAAATCATAGAAATATTAATTGGAAAATCTGGATAAAGCAGGAAAAGGGGGAAGAAACTCCCACTGCACACAACGTGGTGGAACCTGGTGTTTGCTCTCTGAGCTGTCCTTCCCAGGATGGAGAGCTGAGGAAAGGCACCAAATAAATTAGTAAGACTTACTATTAATTACAAGAGGTACTAGTTGAGATGCTAAAGGCAGTACAAGGATCTTTATTTTTAATTTTTTTTAAAATGTTATTTATTTTTAAATTAACTGTTATTTTACTTGTGTTTTGTTATTTAATTTTTATGAGAGTGAAAGAAAATATACATTACAAGAAAATATAATTTTCAACCCTTAAGATAGGTACCTTAAGATGAGCACAGCTTCCCAACACCACCTTGAGGCTGTGCAGAAGGACACAAAGCTGCAGATTTTCAAGGACAAAAGGCAGGAAGGGCTGGATGTGCTCCCCGGGGAGCAGAACTCGGGTGGGAGGGAACACATGCGAGCCGCAGCTGCTGAGAGGGAGTTGGTGCCATTTGCTCCCAGGAAGGAACCAGAGGATGCTGTGAACAATGTGCACGTGCCAGAGTTTTGTTATCCACCGCAAACTGCTCTGGAGAAAGGCTGGGCAGGACACACAAAAAAGCTCTGCTGTTCACACACAAAGCAGGAAAGGATGGGGAATATTCACCAGATTTCAACCAGCAGTAATTCCATTTTCCACTGGATATTTCAGTGGAGAAAAGCCACCCGTTCCCACACTGAGAGGGTTGTTAAATGTTGGGATGGGGTGCCCGGGGAGGTGTGGAGTGCCCATCCCTGGGGGTGGCACTCAGAGCTCTGGGCAGGGGACAGGGTGGGGATCAATCACAGCTTGGCCTCGATGGCCTTGGAGGGCTCTTCCAGCCTCAGTAATTCTGGGATTTTGAGATTCTATTGCTGTGACCCATGTTTAAAACCTGACAAACCCTGCGTGAGGAAAGAGCTCCGAGTGGCTTTTGCCCCTGCTTCATTCCACAGCTTTAACAAATGTTGGTTTTTCCCCTGGCAGATAAAAGATTTAATGATGCCAGTGGTGAGACCTCCATTAAAAAACAATCATCCTTATCTTCTATTTGAATATTATTAATTGATCCTGCTTGTGTTTCATTAATTGAAACACTTCCCTTGAACCACTCTGAGCCATCCCATCTGTGGGTGGTTGGGAGCTGCTCCTGATGAGCTCTTCTGTGTCTCTGATGTGTCTGAGCCCTTCCAAGTGCTCTCCTAATTATCACATTTGGGCCTCTTACGACTGCTGCATTAATTACGGTGCAAAAAAACGAACTGGAGGCCAAAATCTGTAGCTAATTAGAGCCGATAATGGAGCGCCAAGCTTAACATTAATGAGAGAGAAATGGAAATAGAGATTTAATGGGAGAAAAAGGGGAAAGGGCTCCTCTTCCCACCCTCACCCCCAGTGGCCTCTCTCATTTGCTTACTTGTTTACCCTGGGTTATAATTAGCAAATGGATTCCACTCACTACAAACAAGGAGCTCCTCGTCGATTTTAAAATTTGCTTCATTTCTGTCCTTTGGTGCCCAAATTGCTGTTTCTGTTGTGGAAACATCGACTTCTACAGCATTAACACATCACAAATGTGTAATGGAAGAGTTCAGCAGCTCTGGGCCATCCCCAGCCTCGGCTGCTCTGTGAATCCATTGTTTTCCATCACCGATTCGTGTTCCTAACCCCCAAATTCCAAGGGTTTTCCATCACCGATTCGTGTTCCTAACCCCCAAATTCCAAGGGTTTTTCATCACCAATTCGTGTTCCTGATCCCCAAATTCCAAGGGTTTTCCATCACCGATTCGTGTTCATAACCCCCAAATTCCAAGGGTTTTCCATCACTAATTGTGTTCCTAACCCCCAAATTCCAAGGGTTTTCCATCACCGATTCGTGTTCCTAACCCCCAAATTCCAAGGGTTTTAGCTGAAGCTGAGCTGGACATCCTGCAGTGGAAAATAGGGAAAATTAGAAACATTATCCAGTCAAGAGCTGGGAGGCAGGAGCATAAGGAGAGTGGGAAAAGGGAAGAATGGTCCAATTCAGCAATGGAGGTGAGGAGGAATGGAAAGGACCACAGGGAAATTCATTAATGAAGTCTGGCAGTAAAGAGGATAAAAAAGGAAGATAGAAATGAGCACCTGCAGTCCCAGGGAAACAAAATTTGGGTCAAATTCAGCAGGAGAAAACAAAAAGGAAACAAGAGGCTGAAGGGTTTGGACATCTCATTTCAAAATCCTATTTCAGGTTATTATTGCCTGCACTTCTAAACATCCTCCTTGAAAAAGATCCACATCTCCTGCAATAGATAAATAAATGGACTGGAGGGGGCTAGTCCTGGTGTGCCAGAAAAAAAGAGGGATGATGGAACAATGGAAAAAGAAAGGAGAGACACAAACATGCTGGGAGATGCTTGCTTTGTTTCCTGTCACTTGTCAGAGGCAAAGAAAATCTCTTTTTTTTTTTTTTCTTTNAAATTTTTTTTTTTTTTTTTTTTTTTTTTTTTTTTTTTTTAAATATTTCTCTCATCCAAGGGCTTTGCTTACTTAAGAACTGTTAATTTTAAATCTGTATTTCTATAGAAATCTTACAAAACGCACTGAAGGCTGGGGGATGGGGGCTGGAGACAGATGTTTTATAAAACCTCTGCCTGAAATTTAGTACAGAATTATGAGGGCTGAGTTCAGCTCCCAAGGTCTGAACAACATTATTTGATTTAACGATAATGAAGAGATTCTGCTTAACTGCTCAGGAGTGGGAAAAATAAACTCTTGTCATGAGCCAGAGAGAGATCTGCGTTTAGATTTGACTACAAAGGACTTTAAAATCAACATTGCTGTCAGAGCCATGTAAATAATTTAGCAATCCAAACGTTTTCCCAAGATCTGGGTTTGCGCTGTTGGGCTGTAATGGGATAATTGAATTTATTCTTACGCTGCTCTGATGGTTTTCTGCTGATGGCCAAGTGCAGAACTGCAGTGGTGGGAACAGGACAAATTCAGAGGTTACAGAGTTACTGTGAATTTTATGGACCTGGGAATGCTGAGAGAGGGCTAATTCTGCTCTCATTTGTGCAAGTTTCATATGCGGCTGCACTAAAAGCAAATGTTTTGTGAAATTCCATTTAATTTAGCCTCTGTGCATTCGTTTTTTTAAGCCGAAGATGGAAATGGAACACTGCGTTTTGTTCCCATTTCATTCTGACATTTGGTGTAGTTCAGATTTAAGGATTTTGCTCTTCCCACTCATTCAAAGTGGAAAATTATAATAAATAGTGAATTAAATTTTATATGTATTAAAATACAATTAAATTATATAATTTAATAAAATTATAATAGGATATTAAAATATAATCGAGTTGTATAATTTAATAAAATTATAATTATATATTGAAATACAAATAAATTATATTATTGAATCATATATATATTATATATAATATTATTATTAATAGTAAATAGTGATTAAAATAGTGAATTCCAGAGAATCTTGGATTTTCCGTCACACTCAGTTGGCTGTTTCCCAACATCTCCCAGTTTTCCAAAATGTCAAAAGTACCTTTTCAGAGAGACAGCAGGAGGGCACTTTCCTGGAAAACACTGTCAGATTTTATTCCTGGCCCACTGGAATTCCATCTGTGCGATCTTTTCTGGTGCTCCCAACCTGGGGAACGCATCCTGCCCTTCCAGGGATTGGCTCCTGAGGGTTTGTGGCTGCCAGAAAACACAGAATTTAAAAAAAAAAACAAAAAACCTTTTCTGCCTGTTCCTGACACAGGAATGGGGCAGAGCAGATCCATCACTGTCTGGGATAAGGAACAAAAATCATCTCAAGCTGCTCTCCCCTCACTTTTACAGTGCTTTAGGATTTCTTTTGTTTTCCAATTCCTAATTTGTGACTCTGGAACGGAGCAGATGGCACAGGCTGATGTCAGAGGGATTGTTCATCACCACCTCTGCCAAGGGATTGTTCACCGCAGTCCCAGGCTGAGATCAGATATTTGCTCTTGCTCTTGGAAATCATCTGAAAGCAGCAGAGCTTTGTGGAATGGACACATCGAGGGTGAAGCTCCAGCAGTGGTGCTGCAAATATTCCAGAGGGGAAATCTCTTTGCAGTGGGAGAGAAAGCGAAATGCAGGGCAAGGTAAATTGTGGAGCAACACAATTGTGACAATTTAGCAAAGTTTAAATCCTTCATTCCATTTGGAAGCTCAGCTCCATTTAAAACGTGGCTCCAGCCAACTTTTACCTCAAAACCTCTTCTACATTCCACTATTTTTGGTGGTCGAGGATAAAAATGGTATAGAAATTATTAATTGAAATTATTTAAATCATTAAAAATTATTAACTAAAATTATTAAAAATGGGATTCTTCTCAAGCCAAATGCAAATCTTTAGTTTTCACATTTTAAATAATCACATCTCGTTTTCCTCTGGTCCCAACAAACTTTTCCTGGGCATTCCTGCAAATAAGAAAAGGTTCTGTGATGTAATGGAACCGTCATCACCTACCTGTGTTTTCCTTGGAAATCTTACTCCAGGTGGGATGTGGCTGGTGGTTCCTGGGGGTTTCTAGCTGTAAATGAAGGGACAAATGTCCTTTGAAATGTTCCATTTGGAGCTCGGCTTCAGCCACTGCAAAAGGAGAAAATGGAGACGCAGGCAGTGAGTGCTCACTCCAAAATTGCCAAAGTCAAAATGGGGAGATCAGTCCCCTGATAAAAGCAGCACAAGGCCTTGAACATCAATTGCAGTCTGCTCTTTTCTGCGTTTTTCTCTTTTGTATCTCATGAGGAGTTGCAGACTTGCTCCAGATCAGAAATGGGAAATATATCTGAAAGTGGAAAAGTCTGGAGAATGAGAAAAGCAAACGATGCAAAGGGAACGTTCAGAACAGCCTCATCCCAGTGAATCTGATTCCTGGATTTTCTCTTCTGTCCTTGCATTCGCAGGGGGGTTTTAGAAACTCTGTCAGGAACTATTTTGCATCTATAATACAAAAATTACGAAGATATTTGCAAATCCAATGAAAGTTGATGCTTATCAGCTTTTTGTGTTGTTCATATCTAAACTCCCTGAGCCATCCATGCACCCAGGGAGACCTGAGGTGCCCTGGCAGTGCCAGATACACCAGAAATGCCCCCAGCCATCCCATTTCTGCAGCCAAATCCCTTCTCTGCCTGTTGTCCTTCCTTTTCTGGGCACAGGGAGTGGATTCAGAGGCAGAAGTGCTGGGGGGCCCAGGGCTAGGAGCTCCCACCCCTCCTGCCCAAAGGCAGCTGCAGAGCTTCCCCTGAGCATCCAGGGGCTGCCAGGGCAGCAGAACAGCCTCCCCCGGCCCAGAACAGAACCAGCTCATCCTGGGAGCAGCTTGAGCTGGGGAAGTGTGAAAAATGAGGTTCACTCTCCTGTTGAAATTTAAAAGTTTAATAAAGGACAATAGGGGACAAAAACAATAAAGCAAAGAGACAGCGCTGGGTGCTTGGCCCTAAGCCAAGAAGCACAGCTGCCATTGAGGGAGTCATCTTAAATACTCTTTGTCAGCCTCATGCTTAGTCATCATGCATAGGCTTTTCTCCGTGGTCCTTGCATCTGGTTGTGGCTGATAGTCAGGTATCACTGGCAGGTCTTCTCTGTGCTGTTCTTTGGGTGTTATCCGGTCAGGCAGGCAGTGTGGTTAGTAAAAGAAAGTCTTTTAAACTACTTTTATTAGTTCTTGTACTATATCGAAATCTAGTTCATAACAGAAATTAAAACATTGGTTATATACCTCTATCTTTATGACAAGACTACTCCTATAAACAGAATAAAATCCTACACATAATGAATACCTGCGAAAAGCCAACACTGTATTATTATGTATTTATCACAGAAGGATCGCTGAGCAGAGAGAAGGCAGCGCACACCTCGGGTGGCTCTGGGCAGGGGCAGGTGGCAGGAGGTGCAGGGCCAGCCCGGGGCTCTCCTGGAGCACAAATCCCATGGGAGGAACCCAGCAGAGACAGGCAAACCGAGCAATTAATGTGCCGCAGATAATTCACTTCATGCTTTTAACCTTTTTCATGTCTTATTTTCCTGCTCACATATCCTGGCTCCCCCAGGTGTATTTATTTCTCAGACCTACCTGGCTCCTTTCTCTGGAAGCCTTCAGCCCACGCAGGGAGGGTTCCAGGGCTGCTCTCTCCTCGCCCTGTAGGATAAATCCCTGGTGAATCCATGGGGTGGGAGCTGAGCGACACCAGGAGTGTGTTCTGCAGCTGGAGCACTGAATTTCGGGTGCAGCTGAGCCTCCTCTCTGTGACTTGCTCCCCATGGGAACCAACACCTGAAAAATAAATTATGTTTTCAGAGAGAGCTCAGTGAAGGCCCAAGGGGCGAGAACAAAAGCAGGGCTGTAAAATCCCAGCCCCATCCAACAGTAAATCAATGCCCTGCAGCTGGCAGGTGGCTCTGAGCTCACATTTGGGGGGGAAAAGCTGCAGGGTGTGGAAAAAAACCTGGGAACACAAATCTGGGAGCAGAGGACTCTGTGAGCAGATTCCTGGAGATGTTGGGAACGTTTCCAGGAGTGATGTGGTGGCACCTGAGCTGAGCTGTCCCCGCCAGGAATGCTCTTCCCTCCTGTCCCAGCCATGCTCTTTCCCCGCAGGGTGAACAGCTGGAAGTGCTGAGCTCCCTGCCAGAGGCTCCAGCAGACCCTCTGTGCCACCCCTGCCCGGGACACCTCCGTGACTCTCCTTAGCTTAATGACCTCTCCCATGGGCACCGCCGGCTCTTGCTGCTCTTGCTCCGCTCGGGGACGGCTGCGGAACACGGAGGAAGGTTTGGTTCCTTGGATATTCTGCTCCCTGTCCATGTCCTGCTCCAGAGCTGCTCCTGAGTGTCCCCAGGATGGAGCAGGGCTCTCTGCCATTGTCTCTGTGTCCCCAGGATGGAGCAGGGCTCTCTGCTCTTGTCTCTGTGTCCCCAGGATGGAGCAGGGCTCTCTGCCATTGTCTCTGTGTCCCCCAGGATGGAGCAGGGCTCTCTGCCATTGTCTCTGTGTCCCCCAGGATGGAGCAGGGCTCTCTGCCCTCATCTCTGTGTCCCCAGGATGGAGCAGGGCTCTCTGCTCTTGTCTCTGTGTNTTTGGTTCCTTGGATATTCTGCTCCCTGTCCATGTCCTGCTCCAGAGCTGCTCCTGAGTGTCCCCAGGATGGAGCAGGGCTCTCTGCCATTGTCTCTGTGTCCCCAGGATGGAGCAGGGCTCTCTGCCATTGTCTCTGTGTCCCCAGGATGGAGCAGGGCTCTCTGCTCTTGTCTCTGTGTCCCCAGGATGGAGCAGGGCTCTCTGCTCTCGTCTCTGTGTCCCACTGTGGCAGAGCCCTGGGCATTCCCGAGCTCTCCGGGGTGGATTGTGTGCCACAGTGTCCCTGTCTGACTCGCTCCATCCAACCCCAGCTCTGTCATCCCTTCGTGGCCATCTCGTGCGAGTCTGTTCAGTGTCAGGTGCAAAATGTCTTTCCTCGTTTCTCACGTTCAGTCTGTGACTTGTTGGGAGCACATCTGTGAAATTCCTGGTCCTTATTTAAAGTGCTGGAGTTCTGAGGGAGGTTTGAGGGAAATATCTGCACATTCAGTGACCTGACCATGCTGGAAAACAGCATCCAGCCTGGGAAATTCCTGCGGGAACATCCACCAGCGTGGGAAATTCCTGCAGGAACATCCACCAGCCCAAACACACTTAGTGCAGCTGATTCCCTGGATTTCATCTTGGGACCATGCCTGAACTCCTGGAACCAAGAGAGACATCATTTGGGGGATATTCACATCATCTGCTCCGGGCACTTCACCTCAGTTAGGAGCCCAAATCCCAAGAAAAATCAGCAATTGAGAAATAGATGCATCCAGAGTGATGGCACCAGATAAAGTGATGTCACAGTAGCAGTTTTGAATATGTAGACACAGTTCTTGGCCTTTTCCTAATGATTATTCAAACAGATGCTGAGGCTGACAGTGCTTCACTGTGCTAACAGCAGAGAACCAAAATTCTTCTGTTTTCTTAGAGTTTTTCCTTTTTAATCTGGATTGTGGTGGAGATATTTCAGATATGGCTTGGGTGTTTGTTACTGAGAGAAATAATTATCTACATTTCTAAACACTGAGGAGAAAAGCCTTAACAGAGGCCTGAAATCCCTGGTATGGATTTAGACTAGGAAAAAATATACTTTTACAGTTAACTTTGCATCTTCCTCCTTCTGGACCTCCTCCGAGGATGGTTGGGTTCAGCTTTAGCTGAAATTCAGTGGTTGGCCAAGGGAAGATACATGAGTTGCTCTGTGCCCCTCAGAGGGGTTGAGAGCAAGAATGATCAGAGTGAAATTCTAGAAAGAGGTGCAAATCCAGTCTGAGTCCAGTTAGCTCCAGTCTGAGTCCAGTTAGCCCCAGTTTGAGTCCAGTTAGCTCCAGTTTGAGTCCAGTTAGCTCCAGTTTGAGTCCAGTTAGCTCCAGTTTGAGTCCAGTTAGCCCCAGTTTGAGTCCAGTTAGCCCCAGTTTGAGTCCAGTTAGCCCCAGTTTGAGTCCAGTTAGCCCCAGTTTGAGTCCAGTTAGCCCCAGTTTGAGTCCAGTTAGCTCCAGTCTCAGTCCAGTTAGCCCCAGTTTAAATCCAGTGCGCCGCCAGTTCAGCCGTCACCTCCATGTCCTCATTGCTGCAAAGCTCGGCACATCAGGGAGGGAGCAGAGCTGAATCTCGTCAGCAAATTAACCAAAATTCCTGTTCAGGAAGAAGTGGTGACGAGCAGAGGATGGGCTGGGAGATGAGGCACAGCGTAAGAGAGGATGTGGAATTCTGGCAATGGAATTCTGCTTTTCCAAAGCCTGGAAAAATCTCAGAAAGGTCCTGACAGCTCCAGAGGACATAACACTGAGCAGGTTTGATGAGACAAACTCGGGCTGGCCCTGCACGGGGACAGCTCTGGGACACCCTGGGATGCTGCTCTGGGTTTCCTAAGCACCATCCCATTCCCAGGCAGTCTCCAGGGACTCCCTGAAAGCTCTGGAAGTGGCCCCAGCTCAGGGCAGCCCCAGGGCTCAGAGCTCCTTTGCTTGGACTCCTCTCCTGCCCAGCTCACCTGAAATGCAGCAGGTCCTTGGCTGCTCCAAACTGAACATCTCCTGTCCTGTCACACAGCAAAGCAGAGATTGCCACTTTTATAATGCCATTTATAATGTGGGATTTGGGTATTTGGGAGAATCACTCTCTTAGCTATACTTTGAGGTTCTCAAGCTGTTATTTTCTGTAAGTTTGGCCTTTGCCCTGGCGCTGACAAACCTTTGTGTTCCCCTCTCAGGTACACAGTTTTACACAATGGGCACCACCAGGAACAAGAGAAGCTCCCCATCCACGCTGACCCTGAGTCCCAGCAGTCCTGTTTCTAGTCCCGGGCCAAGGAGGAGCAGTCCAGCTGGAGGAACAGAGGCCTTTTGGGCTATCCCAAGGATTCATGGACAGCAGCACTTGAGAAATCGCCCACCTGCATCGTCACGGTGCCTCCTGCTCGGAATTCCCAGCGATGTGCAGCTGTGGGACAGGGCAGGGTCAGACTCTGTCCCTGCAGGAGCAGCTGTGCACAGCTGTGCCAGGGCCCTGCTCCGGGAATGGGCACTCCTGGCAGAGTCAGGACACTCCTGGCAGAGTCAGGACACTCCTGGCAGAGTCAGGACACCAAACAGGTCCAAAGCATCCCCCGCAGGGACTCTGCTGCTCCTTCCTGGCTCGTCCCTCTGTCCTGCACTCCTGGAGCTCCCCAGGTGTGGCTGAGATCCAGCAGGACCTCAGGGACTGAGCTCAGCTCCAGCCCTGCCCCGAGAGCAGACACTGTCAGGGAGGAACAGCCCCAAATTTTCTCCAGGAACACAAGAGGAAATTGTTGTGCCCTTCGGTTCCAGCCCTTCGGGGCTCAGCACCAGCTGTGCTCCAGCCAGCCCTGCAGAGCTCTGGAAATGCTTTTGCTGTGTTTCCTGGCCCGGGAGGATTCCAAGGGTGCAGTGGGACCTGCAGGGACATCCCAGCTCGGGGCCATGGCCGTTCCTGCCGTCCCAAAGGATGGATGGATGGATTCCCTGGAGCCCAGAGCTGTCCTCACCCCTCCCCTGAGCCAGTTTGGGATGTTCTGAGGCAGCAGAGCTCAGCCGGGACAGCATCAGTCTGTGATGGATCACCAAGTGCCATCTTGGAACAGAACCCACCCAAACCCCTTTTTAGCTGCATTTGGGACCGACACTTCTACTTACATTTGCCGCCTTTATTTTTCTATTTGTTCCTGGTCTCTTCCAGTCGAGGCAAGAAGTTTTCCAGACTTCCCAGTCTCACTTTTTGCAGAGATCCCAGCCCTCAGCCGCTCCCTGCATGTAGATGTTGCCGCGTTCCTCGTGAGCTGCTTCCCCCTGTGCATGGAAAGGGTGGGCAAGGCTCTCCACTCCACTCGTTTGGGAAAAGGATTTTCATGCAGGATCAGGACCACGAGCCTCGACCCTTTTTGGATGAAGATCTACCCCAGCGGTGCCACCCTGAGCCTAGAAAATAAAATTGTACTTTGTTATATTGTGTAACCATGTACAGATATTTTTAATGTACAAAGGAAAGCTGACATTATTTATTATTTTTTATCAGGAACATGTGTTTTTTTCATTAAAAGCTTCTAGACCAAGGAGCTCAACATTCTATGTATTATAATTTAGTAATATTTCTGTTGCTATGTGACAGGTATTTACTGTAAACAGACAAATCCTGCTTGGAACAAACAAAAATGTTGCTCAGTAGGAGAAATATTGTGCATGAGAAGAACAAGTGACTTCCTGGCCACGGTGTCTGACTTCTTTAAATACTTCTTCCACATCAGAGTCTCTGATAAAGCTTCACATCCTTTTCCTTTAGGATTCCAAAGGACACTGGGCGGGAACAGCCCGAATTGGAACACTGAGGTAGAAAATTCCTATTGGTTGGAAAGACACAAATTATTGGTGTTTGTGGTGGAAGGTGCTCCTGGTTCATCTTTGGGACCTGTTTGGCAATGACCTATTTCTACAAGGTTATATGTCCAAAAAAAATCATTTTTTACTCTTTACTCTTGACACCAGAACACTGAGGGAAAAAAGGCCATTATTGAAAGTCGGGGAAAAATCCAGCCAGGGCTGCCTCAGTCCTGTGATCCTCCCCCCTGTGGCAGTGCCCACAGGGATTTTTTTGGGATTTGGGCACACGAGGCTGCAGAACAGCTTGGCTTGGTTTCACATCAAACGTCAAATTTCTGAAAGAAATCCTAAAAAAAAAGCTTTTCTCTGTCCCCATGAAAAGGCATCAAAATCTCAGTGTGGAATTTCCTGGGGCGAGATGGAACCAGCAGCACGGGGAAGCCACGGGGAGGGTGTTCTTTGCTTCTGCTCTTGTCCTTCAGGCGATGTTTTCTCCTTTATTTTTTTGTGCATTAGGAAAAGATCTCTTCCTGATCAGAAATGAGCTCCCAGTTCCGCAGGGCAGCGTTCCCAAGGCTCTGTCCATGGCAGCAATAGCTCAGCAGCCAAAATGGGCAATGCCTGACTGGGAAAAGGCTCCCATTCCAATTGGATGGAATTCCAAACACGAAATGTCCCAGTCCTGTGTCACCTCTGGTTCACCCCTGGGCTCAGCAGAGCTGCCAGCACCCAGCTGGCACTCCTGCTTCACCGACCAGTAATGCCACCAAAGCTGGGACCCAGCAGTGGCACGGTGCCATGGAGAGGGGCAGGGTCCCCTGGAGAAGGTGTCTCATGGCAAGGCCCATCGGGAATTCCTTGGCTGCTGTGGCCTCCCGGCTGAGCTGGCATTGCCCACGGTGGCTGCTGTGCCACCCTGCCCCTGCTCGGTGCTGTGTGCTGCCGTGGCCGTTCTGGAATAAAGAATCCTCTCTGGCACGCAGTGAGCTCCAGCCCAGGCTCCTCTCTGCTGCTGGCTGTGCTCAGATCCGCGATGGCCCTGGGATGGGCCTGGGCTGCACCTCCTGGTGGGCTCAGGGTGATGGCACAGTGGGCACAGGATGGAATGTGCCCCTCTGCTTCTCCTGCTGCGCCCTGGCAGGGGGACAGCCAGGGGGGTGGGCTCTGCTCCCACCGACAGGGACAGGACAGGGACAGGAGAGGGGCAGGAGAGGGACAGGGACAGGAGAGGGGCAGCAGAGGGACAGGAGAGGCCCCAGCCTTTAGTGAGCTGCTGCTTCCCCCCTGCCAGAATGGGGGGCAGGAAGGGATGGCACAGGGGTGACCCAGGGGTGGCACAGGGATGGCACATGAATGACACAGGGATGGCACAGGGGTGGCACTGCAAACCTGCACGAGTCAGAGCTGAGAGCTCGGTGCTGCTCACGTCACCTCTGACTCAAGATGGCTTTGGTTTTTCCTCACCCACTCCTGGCCCTGCCTGCGATCCAGAGCTCTGGCAGTGATCAGTCATAGGGTATGAGCTGTACAGAAATGCTATTTCTGCATATCCAAACACTTCTCAGTTTAGGGATTCCCAGCAGATACCTTCAGCCTGAAGCTCACCTCAGCCCAGGATCGTGGCTCTCACGATAGAATCCACTCCCAACCTGCTCAGCAAGAGGGGGGAGAATCAAAAGGTGTTTAAGGCATTTATTGCTGTCAGCCTGACTTAATGTCGTGCCCAGAACCAACCAGTGGAGCCCAGGTCGTGTCCAGCTCATTCCCAGCACAGATGAGGAGAGGGAGCAGCTCCAGCCGAGCGCTGGTTTGGAGCAGCAGCCCCCACACGGCTCACTCGGAGCCATTCCCACCCAGCTCTGGCCAAGGAGAGCATTTCCATCCTGGACCTGGCAGCTGGAAACCCTTCCCGCTTTAGGATCCCATTTTTCTCCATATTTGAGTTCTGAGCCATCTCTGAGCACTCCCAGGCCAAAAGGCAAGAAATCTGCTGATTTCTTCTAATATGAACTCAATAAAAATACACCAACGCTTGTAGTTCTTTCCATTTCTGCGTAACCCTGAACAAAGCCCCAGTGTAACTCTCAGCCCCCAGTGGCTGCTGAGGAGCTGAAGGGAGCTCCGCAGCTGAACGGCTCTGGTTTGGGGTGCTCTGCTGTGACACTGTCACAGGGCCATGGTTTCCATCAGCCCCCGACCAGGGATTGTGTTGGAATTGCTTAACTGGAACTGAAAGTGGGAATCCTGAGCAAGGGTAGGCTGCAGCTGCTCCTCACACCCTGAACAGCTCGGAGAGAGAGCAGGGGCAACGTTTCTGTCTCACCATCAACTCCTCACTCTATTTGAGCTTTTCCGCAAATAAAACACTTCCAAAATCCTCCTTTTGCAACCCAAGCACTGATTTTGCATTCATCCTAAACCAGAGGGAAAAGCAACACCCAGCACGTGAACACAGGGCCTGTGCCCCCTCTGCTGTGCCCAAACACACTCTGGCCTTGCTCTGTTTACCTTCTGTACTATTTAAATGACATTTCCCAGGCACCTGAGCACCTCCCCCTGGGATCTCTGCAGCCTCTTCCAGGAGGAGCTGTGGGAAAAGCAGGGCCACATCTCCCAGTGCCCTCCCAAGCAGAGGAACTGGACGTGGAACTGCTGATTCCTCTCCAGTGACTGTAACAGACCCCTGTGACCGTGCACCTGCACCAGAGGGACAGAAATCCAACCAAGACTGAACTTACCCAGTGTTGCTGAGCCAGAGCTGACCCAGGGCAGAAATTCCCTCCTGTTGGAGGCTTTCCCCAAGGTCCCACCCTGGAAGGGAACAGGGCACAGAGGTGATGCAGTCCCAGAGTTTCCTGTGTCCTTTTCCTCACATTCCAGGTTCGATGTCGGCCAGGCTTCCTTTGCTATCCAGATGCAAATATCCCAGATTGTCGGGGCTGGAAATGGATCTGTTTGCCCCCAGCTGGAACTCCCTGAGCTGTAGGAGGGTGAGCAGAGCAGGGTGACTGTCCCCTCCCGCAGGGACAGCAGCAGCTCCTCCTGCACAGTCCAGCGCAGGAGGGAAGAGAAGTCTGGCACAGAACCCCCCGGGATGCTCCAAGGGAAGTTTAACACCCAGGCAGAGCCTGGGAAACCTCCCTTGCCGTGGGGATTGTGCCCAAAACTGCCACAAAATGGGAAACTCAGACCCCAAAGATCAAAGCCCTGGCAGATCCCAGCTCCTCCCTCACCCCGAGCCCCCAGGAGATGCACAGAGGGGATTTAGGCACTCGTGTAAAATGGGTGGAACATTTAGAGGTCAAAACTACTGCAAGGTTCAACTGCTTCCAGAAATCATGAATATAAACAAACACTTTATTTATTTGTGTAAATACTTCTGCAAAAGGCTGGAGTTAAGGGGTACCAGAGGGACATCTGGTGCAATGCTCCAGAGACCCACGAACATTTTCTGGACTAAAATGGTAAATCTGACTGAATCCATGACTCAGAGGACTCGAAACACTCCTAGAAAGGGTCACAATTGCTTTGTCTGAATATCATTGAATACATTATCTATGGTTAAATGTAAGAGTTACAATAAACCGTTGACTGTGATCCTGCATTAAAGCAAATATAATAACATTCACATTCTCTGGTGTTCAGTGCTCCACCTCGAGTCAGAACAGAGAGCAGGGCTGAGGAAATGCTGCTCCCATCAGGCACCATTCCCCTCCTCTTATCCCATGTATTTCTAGCTCCACATTATCCCAAGAATTCCCACAGAGAGGCAGAGAAAACCAACACTGGCTTTGCTGTGCGGAGCAGTTTTACCTCTATTTTACAGAGCTAAACACAGAAATCCCCATTAGCCACATTTCCCCCAAATTCAGAGAATCATAATCAGGATGATGAGCAAAACTGGATAAAACTGTATAAATTGTACAGATTTTACCACAGGAAGTGTCATTTTTTCAGTAACACCGATTTTAAACAAGCATGGATGAGAGACCAGGCCAGAGCTGGGAATTCACTTCCAGAGCTGGGAATTCACTTCCAGAGCTGGGAATTCACTTCCAGAGCTGGGAATTGGCCTTTCCGAGGTCTCCCAGCCCCAGGCACCCAGGCCAGGCAGTCCAACACCAAAATGTGCATTTCGTACCTGCCCTGGCAGCAAATCCCAACCAAACACCTGTGGGCACCGTGAGAACCTTCCAATACAAACACACACACATTTTGGGGCAAATAGCAGCACTTTTTACTGACCATATGGAAAATGTGCATTCAGAGTGAGCACAATGCAGCCCCAGAGCTCCCTGGCTGTGCCACACAGACCCTGTGCTGCCACAGCCACAGCCAAGCAGTTCCACATCCCTTCTGTGCCTGCCTGGAGGGCAACCTCAGCTTCCAGCCAGCTAGAATGGGCAGGATGATGTTAAAAGAGCGTGGAACCAACAATCAGCAGCTCGATTTCCATAGTACAGAGTCAAGTACAGCATGAAAATGAAATCTAACAGTACAAAATGCTTGAGAACATTCTGTTTCCAAGGTGCTAAACATGGGGGGTGCCTTTCCCCCCAAAAATGGGTTGGATACCTCTAGAAACTACCACAGATCACCAAATTCTCTACATTTTTTTTGCTGTTTCTGGCCTTCTTTGCAACAGCTGGAGAATATTCTGACCCTTCCAAAAATGCACACAAGACACCAAGATTGTGCTCAACAGGTTTACTCAGACTGGACTCTTAAATGCGCAAGAAAAAGGCACAGATTAAAAGAGACTCTGATGACTCTTTTGAACACAGCAAATGGAATCGTTGTTTATAAGGAAAAAAAATACTCCTATGAATTGTATGGGCTGAAAAGTTCAAATCTTCTTCCCTGTTCCTAATTATTGGCCTTCATTAAAATGGAACTTAAATTAAATTGTATAAACATATGAAATAAAGTCTCAGTATTAGGAAGGTTTTTTTTTTGTTTCCTCTATGTACAACTCTTAGTATACAATTTGTACTTTCCATTTTACATTTAACTACATCCTCCTGGCCAAAGGGAGAGCCGAGGGCGCCTTCCTGGGTAATGCTTTGCATTTGGAAAAAAAATCCTGCTTTTTCTTGGCCAGCAGTGCCAGGGGGAAGGGAGGGAAGGCTGGGGACACCCCTCAGATGTAGTCATCCTCCACGGGCTCCCCGTTGACATCACAGTAGTGGATGAAGATGGCCACGACCCTCTGGAACACGCCCTTCCTGACCTGGCGCAGCTCCGAGATCTCCTCGCCAATGGTCTCCATGCAGATGTCAGCAGAGAGCTGTCCCTTCCTCCTCGGGGCGTAGATGGTGGCTGGGGGAGGACAAAAGCAAAGTGGGACCTTTCTCCCGAAAGAATTCACCAGCCAGGATGGTTTTGCACTCAGACTTGGGCATGTTGTCTCCTGCATTCCCTGTATTTAAAGCTTTCCATGGCTCCAATCCTCATGTCCAAATGTCTGGGAATGAAGGGAATCCCAGAGCATCACAAACCCTCTCCCTGAGGCCTCTGATGTAATTCCAGGTTATCCAGTACTCAAATGTTTTATAAACACAAGCAATTAAGGATAAAGCAGCAGCACTCTCATTTTTTATGGCTTTAACACCATGATTCTTTTAACATCCTGAGACTTAAATACAGATCAACTTTCTGGTAATTCAGCCCACAAACTGAACTACAGGCTTTGAGTCAGGCTAAAATAAAATTAATCAGTCTAAAAAGAAATTAAAAAATAAAACCAGAGAAAGGTATAGCAAAAAAAAACCTCTCTTCCTATCCTCTTGAGATTCATGAACTGGAGCTGGCTAAGGAGATCCAAAACAACTCCCAAATCAGCCTAAGAACCAGAAAACCGAAAAATAAAGGAGTGCATTGCCAAATAACCACGTGGTGTGAAGAACCCAGCAGGTTACTCACTCCTCTCATCATCCTCGAAGTCGTATCTGGCATAGCTGTTGGGCTCTGCTGTCCTCAGCGACCTCAGCCAGGGGAAATCCGTGATCATGGAGTAAGGAGCGCCATCCACAATGCCTGGAGGAGAGCAGAGCAGGGTGAGCATCCAGAGACCCCTGCAGCACCAGCACCTCCAAACCAGCTGCATTATCCATCATCACTCCAGGAAACATCTCCTCATCGATTCCCCACTGAGTCAAAGCTTCCCCACTGAGCCAAAGCTTCCCCACCTTCCTCCCAAGGAATATTCCCCACGTCTCTGTGATGATGCAAAGCTGCTTCTCTCAGCTCTCCCAAAACTCTCACCTTCCAGGGTGTAGATGTCTCGTCCCCAGGGGTATTTGGGGTATTTCTTCAGGTCCTCTTCAGTCCTGGTGGCCTCAGGGAAGAACTCGTATTTGATCAGCTCTCTAGGGAGAAGGAGGGAGAGGTCAGAGCGAGGAAATAGGAGGGTGGGAGGGAGGAAAACCAAATGGGAAATCCTAATACACAACTTTTGCTTTAATGAGCCTGAATCCAGAGAGAAATTGCCCAAAGCCCCTCACAGCAGCTCAGCATCAATCCCTTCACTCTGGAGAGCAACCACAGCCAACAGGGAGAGGTTCAGAAGTGCTGGATGAGAGCCACTGGCCACAATTCCTTGCTGGTGGCAATTTTCAGGAGCTGATACCGACTGAACATCACCTTCCACAGAAACTGATGCTACTTCTTGGAGCAAATTCCTTTTGAAAAATAACTTGTTTCAAGCTTTGAAGATATTTCTCAGCCATCCCAATGACTTAATTATAACTGCATTGTATCTGGGTGAATATGATGAATTATTATAATTGCTGGAGAATTTATAGGATTATATATGTATGGGTCTGTTTATAGTCTGTGTTTTATATTAGATACATCTTCACACTAAAATTCCCCATTACACCATCCAGAATTCAACCTCCTGCAGTAACCAAACTGATTTTTTTTTAAATTTAGGTGACAGAATAGAGCAAGTATGGAGGTGCAGCTGCTGCAGGACACCTTAGCACAGTCCCTGGAGAGCCAATACTCCTGTGGGATGGTCAGTACCCCCTGATTATGGTCAGCACTCCCTGGTTATGGTCAGCACTCCTTGTGGAATGGTCAGTACTCCCTGCTTCTGTTCAATACCCCCTGGCTGTGGTCAGTACTCACTGGTTACACTCAGCACTCCCTGGTTACACTCACTACTCCCTGGTTACAGTCACTGCTCCCTGCTTCTGTTCAATACCCCAGCTGAGGTCAGTACTCCCTGGTTACACTCAGCACTCCCTGGTCACAGTCACTACTCCCTGTTTCTGTTCAGTACCCTGGCTGTGGTCAGTACTCACTGGTTACACTCAGTACCCCGGCTGAGGTCAGTACTCCCTGGTTACACTCAGTACCCCGGCTGAGGTCAGTACTCCCTGGTTACACTCAGTACCCCGGCTGAGGTCAGTACTCACTGGTTACACTCAGTACCCCAGCTGAGGTCAGTACTCCCTGGTTACACTCAGTACCCCGGCTGAGGTCAGTACTCACTGGTTACACTCAGTACCCCAGCTGAGGTCAGTACTCACTGGTTACACTCAGTACCCCGGCTGAGGTCAGTACTCACTGGTTACACTCAGTACCCCGGCTGAGGTCAGTACTCACTGGTTGATGTTGGCTATGGTGTCCATCCAGCTCCGCACCCGCACCTTGTTCCGCACGTTGGGAGGGTTGCTGAACTCGTGGATGATGCAGATGTGGTAGGGGTAGGGACCACTGAAGATCTTCTGCTCCAGAGTCAGCGTGTCCACCTGGGCAGGGCAGGGACAAGGACTGTGACCACCAGAAATGCAGAGGTGGGACTGCAGAGTCAACAGCAGATATCGACCAAATCCCCAAACTCCAGGGAAATGCAGCAGTGAGGGGAATTTTAACAACACAAATAAATACAGGATTGAGGGGAGGGAAACTTCCCTAGCGCAGCTTTGCCAGTTCAGCTTCTTCAGGGGTGGAATTGGATGGGAAATGTCTATTTTCTGATGTGTTTCCCAACTCCAATATGGAAATTCACTTCTCAGAATCTGTATCTGCCTTAGGGGGATGGGGTTAGTGACTTGGTTTTGGTTTTTTTTCCAACCTAACACTTTTACCACTGTCCTCTAAGACATGTGGTTTCAAAGCAAAGTTGATTTTATGTCCAATCAGCCTTCCCTTGCTGGCAAACCACGCCAGGAAAAGCAGGAGAGGAGCAGCACCACAGAGCAATACAGAGGGATAAAGTCAATCCCAACCTTCCAGATCTTAAATGAAGCTCTCACAAATCCTTATCAGACGATTTAAACAGCTCCATAGTGTCCCTGATTGCAGCTCCACACAATCTGGGGGAGGACAGGGCAGCTCCCAGTCCCCCCAGTGTCTTTGCAACACTCCAGCATCAGGAGGGGCTGGTGCCTTCAGTACCCCAAACTCTGCTGGTCCTAAATCTAACAGGACACAGCTTCAGGATTTCAGATCCCTGTGTCACGCTCTGCTCACACACAGCCAAAAGGAGCACCCAGGTTCTTATAGCTCCTTTGAGTCACTCAATTTTAAATTATAAATTATTAAATAGCATCATATGTTACAGAATCTTGTAATGCAATGAATACCGGAGATGGTGAATTTTAAGACTTAACCTATCAGAGTACCTTCAAATCCAAGTACAACAACTTTTAACAGCCAAATCTCAGAGCTGTGTAACATGTGCTGCCCCAAAGCCCAGGCAGAGCTGCAGGAGGCTCCCAGAGAGCTGCAGGGTGTTCTGTACCTGCTGCATGGGCCGAAGGTAAATGATCCTGTTCCTCTCTGGGGGCATCCTGAGGATCTGATCCAGGACCTGATCCATGTTCAGCTTCTTGCACTGGGCATAGTCAAAGCGATTCACCACGGGGGCGTTCTCCACCTTCAAGTGTTTCAACACACGGCACCGTGTGGCTAGGAAAGAGCAAATAAAAGTATTAAAAGGAAATGAAAGACCTCAGGAGCCTCCTGCCAGGGATTTTCAAGGCTGACAGGTGCAAAAGAAGGCAAATAAGCAATATAGGGACTAAAAAATTATTTACGTGTATCAGATAGAGCCCAGCTCTTCATTTTTTCAGTATTATGATCAAACTTTCAGCTGTGAACTTGCCAGAAGTGGCCTTTTAAAAGGCCATGTCAAATCTCATGCAACAATAACCTTTTTCTCCCTCTGTTTCCTTTCACTGCAATGGTCTGCGGACTGCCACAGCTTCCAAAATCAGCTCTGACACAGAGGACTGTGAAGCCACACAATGGAAAATAAACTTATTCCTTTCTAGCAACACTGCTCATGTAATCAAGATTTACTTCAAAATCAATGTGTGTTCTAAGCATTCTGGAATAAAGAAATAATTCCTTTATTTCTGCTAAGTAGATGGGTCTCATGTCAGAAGAAAAAGGCTTAATTTAGACGATGCAGAAACCAATAAATGACCCAATACAGGAGCAGTCACACCCTGGCATGTGAAACTAATGCAACCTAAGTGGCAGCATTAAAAACTGATTTTTATCGTGTCAAGGAGCAGAAGTATCATCCTGTCAGCTGAAAAAATCCATGGGAGCGTGAGGAAATGAGAGAAACAAGGTACTCAAACTCATTTCATCAACTTCCAATTACTGCATTATCACTCTTCAATAAACATCTCATCTCCCTAATTGTCACATCATTGCAGCTGTTGATTTTCTGATATTAATCTTTATTAAAGCTGTTATAAGAGACACTCAAGGTGGGAAGCAGCAATATTTGGTGCTCTGAGCATCAGCCTGACGAGCAGCAATGCAGCTGATGAATACAAAATGAGCACTGGCCTGCCTTGAATTCTTTCAGGAATTCCCAATAATGCCAGAGGGACATGAACCACATACCATGGATGAACATCATTTTGGGGCAGTCTTTCAGCACCAGATCTGTTATTCCACAGTTGGTCAACGTGATTCCTACGAGGTTTTTGGATTTCAAAGTCAGTACCTGAGGAAAAAAAAAAAGTACGACAGGTTAAAAATGAAGGAAAATCCACTGAATTTGACACAATACAGGAGGATATTAATTAATATAATCCAGCTTCAGTTCCCAGCAGGTGTTTCTGGTGAAAAAGCTGCAGGAAAAGCCCTTACCTGAACGTGATCATCCTCAATCACAGGGTCACTGGTACTGGTGGATTTGTCAGCTGTCCTTTTCCTCTTGGTGGTCTGCCTTGGCTTTGGCTTTGCTACTTCTGCAAACAAAACCATGGAAAAGTCTTTGCTCTGCTCCATTTCAGGATAACATTCCCTGCCTCAGAACAGTCCATGGGAACATTTCCTACACAGGTGGATCCAAACACAAATGAAAAACAAATCTCTCCTTGCTCAAACGCCACTGTAAGGTTTGTGCTCAGAATTATTCCTACTAAATAACCTGGGGAATGGGTGGTTGTATTTAGAGGAGAAAATTCAGGAATGCTGAAACTACAAATCCAACACCACAGAAAAATGTGGAGCCAAGAAAAGATTCACGGTTCGGTTACATTTGATTCTCTGCAGGAAACAGAACATCCTTGACAGATACAAGACCCAAAATAGCTTTAATGTTTAAATAGCAGAAATTATCTCAACTACTAGAAAGTCTGGTTTTTATAACTGTCACTAAGTTTTTCCTAAAATTGCAAAGGACACCCAGGTATAAAATCCTTTAATGTTCCCAAGCTGCACCAGGGACACTGAATTCCTGACTGACTTAACAGATGAGTCTTTGAAAAGAAATCACCATCAGCATTACTTCCAACAGCAAAAGAAAAAAAATCCCTAAAATTAATTTTCTGTGATTAACAGATCAAAATGAGAAGTTATTTTACTAAAACTAAGCTTTCTTTGACTTTATTAAAACATGGCAGGTGCACAAAGATTCCCAGTTAATTACTAGCCATAAGGTAAAAACCAGACATTTTAAATTTAATAGCAAGATCATCTCTTCTTCAAATCTGAGCTGCATCTACCTGCAGAGTAACGTCTGAGGTGATTCAGGTTTTGTTAACAGTTGGGAACATTAAATAAACTGGAAAAACACCGGGACAGAGAGTGTTTGAATCATTCCACATTAACAGAGGCAGGAATTTGCTCTCAATCTTCCCCACCTCCAGCACTCACAGTTCTATAAGCAGCACATTTCATCCTCCAGTTTCATTTTACCTGCCAGATATTCCCAGCAAAGAATCCTGGATACATGAGGTTGTGCCAGACTAAGATGATTATTTTGGAAACCAAGCATATTTGAAACAAACAGCAGGTTCCCCTCTCACATCTGTTGTTTTCTCCCTTCAGTCCAGCCCTTCAGGTTTTTATTTTATGTCAAATGCACAAAACAATAACATGAAGCATGAAGGTATTTAATAAAAGGACAGTTTTCAACAGGTTTGGATCACTTGGGAGCAGAACCCAATGCAGGTCCAAAAGCTGGGCTCAATTATAGTTACAACTTTCTTTATTGGTTGATAAAGCACCAGTTATTAACCTTTGCCTCCTTGTAAAGATTTAAGTGTAGCTGCTGCCTTTCACGAGAGGACTTTAATGGGGAGACAACTCATGTTCAATGAATCACAGCCTCACAGGCAGACAGAGCTACCAAAAAATTGCATTTGCTTTTCAAAGCAGTAATGCAAATACTCGTAGAATGCACGGAGAACACAACCAGAAAGAACTGCATGGAGAAAAGGTCAGTGGCACTTTCAGAGAAATCTGATTTTACCTGGTGATGGCACCTCTGTGCCCTCAAGCTCTGACCCTTTCCAAGCACTCAGGCTCAAATCCCTGACTACCAAGCTCCACATCAGAGCTCCCTGCGGGTGTTGCAGCTGCTCAGAGCTGTCTCACAGCCCTGCATTTCCTCAGCCATTACACTGTGTGTAAGTCCTACCTGGCTCTGACACCAGAGGCACGTGGGACAGCCTGCTCCTGGCCCTGGTCAGGGGTCTCCGAGGATACTCCTCCTTGCAGTCCAGCTCCCAGCTCGGGGGCTGCGTGCTCTGCTCCTGGCTGCCGGCCCCACAGGCACTCCCACTAGTCCTGTCATCCCCAGGCTCTCCCGCAGGCCCACAGTCCGGCAGTGTCCTAAGTGCAAATTCCGGCCCGTCCCTGCAGGCTCCGCTCGTCGAGGGGCTCTCCCCATCTCCCCCCCCGCTCGTCCTGTGCTGCGCGTCCTTGGAGGAACACCGGGAACACACGGAGCTCTCCTCGGGCTCCCTCTCGCCACAGCCTTCCCTTTTGCAAGGAGAGCAGCCACACTGCCTGGACTCCTCTCCGGCGGCCGGGCTGGTGCCAGCAGAGTGGCTCTGGGCCGGCTGGGCGCAGTCAGGGCTGGGAGAAGCAGCGCTGCAGGAGCTGGGTGGTGCCGTGGATCCCGGGGCGCTGCTGCAGCTGCCGTAGGAATCCTTGCCCTTGCTCCTCTCGGGCATGTCACTGGCTGCTTTCATGTCTGCTTTGATCTGCTCGCTGGTCACCTGGCAGCCCTTCTCACAGCTGCTCTCCTCCAGGGGGAACTGCTTGGCCTGGCCCCCGTGGCTGCTGCTGCACCTCTTCCGCAGGGGAGTCTTGCCTTTGCCGCTCACTGCAGAGTGAAGGAAGGGACAACAATGAGAAACCTCAAATAAATGTGAGTGTAACTCTGCTGAAGGCTCCTGAAAACACAGGGCAGCCCTGAGGCCAATGACAATGTCCCCAGGACCACGCTGTTATGGAATTACTCATTTGTGTAGCAGTTGCTGAATATTGCAGCCATGTTTGTGGTGAAGTGCTGGGGGTTTGTCACTAAAGGAGACACAAATGTACCAAATTGTCCCAGAACAGCTCACTGTCACCCAGGCCAATGCACAACAACATGAAAGGCACACTGATAATACAATCAGGGAACTCGAAGGGGCCTTGAAGGTCCAGTGCCACTCCCTGCCATGGGCAGGGACACCTCCCACTGTCCCAGGGTGCTCCAAGCCCCATCCAACCTGGCCTTGGACACTTGCAGGGATGGGGACTCCAAACCTCCCTGGGCAGCCTCTTCCACGCTTTCCATGGAGAAATTCCTCTTGAATGTCTGCTGTCTTAGTCCTCTCAGGTCATTACACCCCAAGCCCCAAACCCCAAGATTGGCAGTACAGAAGCTGATGCAAATTCTCTCCAAACACAGATTATTTCCCCCCTCAAACCAGAACTGACATCCACACTGTGGGCTCACAGACATGATGAATTCTGTCCACTTGGGAATCCCGAAGAGGAGCTGCAGGTTTCTGACCAGTTCAGCACCATTATTTCTGTTTCTGCACAGTATCTGTGAGAGGAGCTCAAAATGTGTCCCAACACCTTCATGCTACATTCCAAACTAAGCCAGAAATAAACCTGATCACGATGGAAAGACTGAAGCTTAAGAATAAATGTTGCATACCTGAAGGTTCTCTGGTTTCCACTGGATCCCTGCTCTTCTCCTCTCCATCTGAGTAATTCTGTGCAATGCTGTTGGAGATGCAGGCTCTAGAAGTGCCCATGTTCTCCTCCTCATCCTCACTGTCTGAATCGTGGATGGTAATAGGAGTTGCTTTTACAACAGGTTGAATTCCACTTGGTCCTGAGAAGAACATCAACAATTTTCATGTTAAAATAAGCCTTCTGACTTGTATTATACTGACCTCAAAAATAAGGCTTTAAGGTCAAGGTATTTCACTGCATATGCAAAGAAAACTCTAGGCTGTAACACAGAATAAATTCCTTCACAGCACTAAGCTGTGCTAACATCACTACTCCAAATCAGACAGCCCAGCTGAAGCAAGCATCCAAGACCAGACTTACACGGAAAAATGAATCCCTCAGGGAGATACCAAGAGGTCCTTTCTTCCCAAACCCAGAGTTACCTGCTTGCTCTTCATCCACCTCCATGGGAACAACAGCCTGGCTGGGAGCTGGCAGCTCGTGCTGGCCCTGCCCAGCAGCCTCCCCTTCTTCCTGTGCCACCTCCTCCATCTCATTCAGGGCTGGAGAGGGGAAGAGGAGGTCAGGAATAGGAAACAGAATGAGCAGAGGCCTCAAGCACCCACAAAAAGTAAGCAATAGCTGCCTTGACTCCCTTGGTGAGTCTCTGGTTGCACAGTCTCTCACAGATTCATTCTACATCTCTGTAACCAAAGCCCAGCCTATCTTTTGGGGTTTAGTTCACTTATATCTTCCACTCCTCCTCCAAAGTCTTGTTCTGTGCAGAGAGCAGCATAACCAGGATTAATATTGTCATTCCCTTCAACGACTTCTGCCTTTGCTGGGAAATATTAAATATACACCACGAGCACTGGGATGTTCTCCCAGCTGTGCCCAGAGGAGTCCTGGCACTTCCCCAAAGGATCTCACAGAGCCTACAGCTGTAGTGACACCCAGCGCTGCACTGTGACAGCTGCCAGACAGCACAGTGACAGCTTTTAGCACACGGCTGGCACAGATGTGACACAGATGTGACACACAGAAGATTAAAGCTCCATACCAGGAGCTGAAAGAGCAACAAGCTTTCAATGTGTATTCATATCTTCACCAGGAGCCTATGGAAATGGGAACGCAGATAAAATCCCCCCAAAAGGACCCCAAGGATTCCCCTCAGCTGCCATCACCCCCAAAAGGACCCCAAGGATTCCCCTCAGCTGCAATCACACCCAAAAGGTCCCCAAGGATTACCCTCAGCTGCAATCACACCCAAAAGGTCCCCAAGGATTACCCTCATATGCTATCACTCCCCCAAAAGGAACCCAAGGATTCCCCTCAGCTGCAATCACACCCAAAAGGTCCCCAAGGATTACCCTCAGCCCCAATCTGCTGCTCCTCAGCGGGGCCCTCCTGGCGCAGCTCGTTCTCTTCGTTCTGCTCGTTGGGGTGCTGGTGGTTGTTGTGGTGCATGTTTGGGTTGTTGTTGTTGTTCTGGTGGTTGTTGTTGTTGTCGTTGTCATTGTTGGAGTTCTGGTTGCTCACCAGGGCAGAGGAGACCCCAATTCCTGTGCCTGCACTAAGGCCCACACGAGCACAGCCCTGGAAACAAAGAGCAGAAATTAGGATTTGAAAACACTGATTTGTTATCTCAACATTCCCTAATGGCAACAGGAAAATCACTCTGCTGGAATAGTCTGGGACAGCAGAGTGATTCCACTAACATGGAAACTGCCCCTCAGATTTCCTGACTGCAGATGTCCATGTTGAGGTTGGCAACCCAGAACTTGCATTGTTAAATTCCTAATGAAAGGGAACTCCTCAAAGCACTTAATTTTGATCTATTACCTCGTGTGAATCTATTAATTTGCTATGGGACCATTACATCAACAGCAACAGCAGATTAGAGTCTTCCCAGCTCACAGCAGCCTCGAGGTACCAAAAAAAACGACCAAAGAAGGCAGGTTTTACATAGGCAGTGCTCATGGCATTCCAGCAGCTTACCGAGGATTTGGGTGACAATGTGGGAGAGGACAACATGGAAAAATAAATCCCTAAGCTTTGGAAACACTTCAACAGGGGAACAGTACCCCCATTTCACTCATTAAAAAATCACAGAAACCTCTTAGAATTGTAAGCAGAGGCCTAAGATGAAAAAATAATATAAAAAGCACGCTGAAGTATCAGAGAGACCTCAATAGAATCAGTGAGTTTTACTTTGGAGAGAATCAATGAGTTTTGTGCTCTGGTCACACATTCCTTCCCTGCCACTGCTCCCATTTGCAGAAGCAGCACCACTCCCCAGCATATCACACTAAAAGCAACTGCAAACCTAAGTAATTTATTACCAATTTATCTAATTAATAACAACTTTTAGAAGAATGCACACAGCTGGAGCACACCAGAATGCCAATGAAATGGAAACAAGGAAAAAACCCAGCAACAAGAAAAAGCCAAACCATTCTCCGGAATTTACCTTTGGAGGCTCTCTGAACATCTGGTCCAGAGAAATAAACTCCAAGCTTGGCAGTAACTCGATGAACTGACTGAACGAGTCCAGCTTGATGGCGTGGCACCTCACCAGGGTCAGGTCAACCAGGCGGGTCCACCTCGAGTGATCTGGGAACACAAGAGAGGCCTTTCCTGAGGGGGTCCCACCTCACCCCGTGCCCATCACACCCTCCGCAGACTGAAAGCAGCATCCTCTGTATCTCCATCCTGCTCCCAGCACCAGCATGGCCCCCAAGCAAGCAGCATCTACTGTACTTACTAACAACAGAACAAGCAGTACTAGGGCAGAGAAATTCTGGTTTAGCACAGAAATTCATATAATAGCTCTGAAATTTCAAAGGTGTGCAATACCTGTGATCCAATTATTTGGGTTATGTAGATGTGGGCAGTTGTAAATGACCAGATACTTGATGAAAGAAAAAACTTCATTTACAGCTTTCATACCAATATCTGTAATAATTCCTGGGTTTTCAACCACATCAGCCAAGCCGTACCTCACCAAGTCCGTACTCGTCATTTTACCTATAAAAGAAAGAGGAGCAGACACAGCAGTAAATTTGCCTTTTATAACAGGATTTTCTAACTCCTTATTGATCAGATCATTCCTTTAATAAAGCTGAGCTTTCCCACTTCCAGAAAGTGAGGAAAACCAGATTTGGCTGTATGAGATCAGTATCACTCAATACTGAACATTCTTACTAATCACTTAGAACGTGACTGAAAACATAGCAATTTCTGTGATCCTTATGTTTTTTATGTATATAAAAAGTATCATACACTGTAGTAAAAACTCATCAACGTAGCCTAGGTGAAGAGTTTCAAACTGTGGGAATTCCAGTTCAGCCATCTTCAAAGCAGAAAAAACACCATCTTTGGTCAAGGAAGGCTGGATCCGCACTTCGTGCAACCTGCAGGGAATTCAGAATTGCTCCTATCAAAATTCAGGCCAAAACACAGAAAACACTTAAGGAGATGCCCTGTCATAACAAAATGAGAGAATTGTTTCAGCAATGGCAGGATCCAGAGGGTGTTTGCTGTTATTCTAATCACAGACACTCGTGTTCTGCAAAGTTTAAATGTGTGCTCCTTAAACTCTGATGCTTGTTCTGTCTCTTGGGCATCATTTTTAAGACATTTATTTCGAAAAAGAAGAAGCAAAGAGAGGGAGATACCTTCGTGCAGCAGTTATGATGAGGTAGCCAAGATCCACTTCAAGTGCATTCTTGCAAGCTCCCAGAACTATAGTGTGCAAATTCCTAAAACCACCTGGCAAAGAAAGAACACCTTGTTCACTTCACTCTGCCATCACAGCCTTCAGCCCTACACATCTGCACCAGCACTGTCCTGACCTTTCTTAGCACACCAATAAAACAAATATTTGCACCCAACTCCCCTCCAATCCTGCTGGTTCTGCTCAGCTCATTAAGAGTTAGAATATCAAAACTATTCCCAATGCAGAGCATATTTAGCACCATGATCATAGCTCCAAACTTGGAAATAACACTCAGAAAAGGATATGCTACAGATAGAAAACCTCCAGAAACTGCTAAAGCCTTTTTTTTTTTTTTTTTTTTTTTTTAGGTATGAGGGGTTAGGAGTTCCCCACCTGATCTCCAGCTGTCTTCTACCACGTGCTGGATAAGCCCTCCAAGAAATGGAACACGAACCAGTTCCAAGTGCTCCAGATTCCTGGCAGAAGCCAGGCCTGTCACCAGGGGAACGTACTTCAGAGAGTTTGTGGGTCCTGCACACAACAAGGCAGAAAGACAGAGCAGATTGTTCACTTCTCCCTGAATCACCCCATGGAAGAATTCAAACACATCCACACATGTCCCTCTAGAGCAGGAAGTCAACAGAAGCACACAGAACCAAGTAAGGGACAGGACAGGGAGAGATTGCTGTCCAACACCACAAATCAAACAAGGGCTGCTCTCAGAATGTGGAATTGCAAGACTTTAACAGAACCAAATTTCCTACATGCTCTACCATCCCCTTCAGACAGGAAGAATCCTTCTTACCAGCACAGTTCCTCATGACAAAAGCACGTAAGCTGATACAAAGGAAATCTTTAAAAGGCTGTGGTTTGGTGAGTCTCACCCACTTCAAATAAAGGTGCCTCAGCATTGGGATACAGGGAATCTCAGGGACATTCACCCCTAATAATACATAAACAAAACAAACAAACATTTTAAACAAGCTTTAAACCAATCAACCGCATGACAAATTCCTGGCTTTCAAAAGGAAGCTTTTCTGTGCTACGTGGCAAGTGAGAAAAGCTGTGAACACTTGAAACACAAGTTCTTCACCTTGGCTTGTCAATAATTCTTTAGAACTTGCCCTCTGGACCTGCTATCAAATATCCAGCTAATATCTCCAAGATGCCACAGCCCAAACTCCCTCTCTTCAAGAGAATTACAATCCACCTGTGTTGAAGCCAACTGCTTCACCATGACCACACTCACCTACTAAGTGCAAAGTCTGAATTTTAGCTCCTATAGGAATTTTCAGCTTGTTCTCAGGAGGAATTGGAAAAGCACCATTACGATTACGAAACTTCCCTAAAATGTGGACTTGTGGCATGTATGTCCAAATAGCTTCCACCAGCTCTAAATGAGAGGTCTCAACACCCTGGATAAAAGGAAGCAAAGCAAATGCTCTAACACCAGTGCAACAACAACATCCTCTTAACCACGTAAACTTCTCGATAACACACTACACATAATGCAAGCTTATTTCAGTTCATTTCTAACAAGATTTGTCTTTTCAAAAGTGGAGGGATCAGAGCTTTAATTCATTGCTGAGCTTAAGAGCACCTAGGATTCCCAGTGGTGCAACTAAAAATAGTTCTCTTTGGCAAACGGGGTCACAATTAACTGCTCCCTGTGCAGCCAGGGCTACAGCAAACCCTGGCAGCACCAAGTCCCGGTCACAATTTATTAACATGCACCACCTCAGTGCTGAAGGAGGTTCTCTCCCAAGTCCAGCCACTCACCAGCAAATTTGGACAGGCCTGCAAAGCCTCTAAAACTCCAGGAATGCTGAAAGCTTCGTGGCCACGGACTCGGCGCCTTTCCAGATACCTGGGATGAAGACCATAAAGTTGTTCAATGTCTGGCATCTTCCTCAGCAGCGTTAGGAAGCTGGAATCAGTGAAACCTAAGACAACAACAACACATTGGTATTTGTGGGGCAGCAGACACTCAGCTGTGAAGGGAAAGCCAAACACACTTCTCTTCATGTGGCAGTACAAGTTCTGTGATGTTGAAAGATGCACTTGGTGAAGCAATAGCTTTCCTTTTACTTCCACATTCTAGAATCATGACCTAAATATTCTTCTGCCTTGAATTTTGCAGGTTTGCTACAGGTTTCCTTCTGTGGAGTAGCTTGGCTGCAGGGTTAACTGTGCTCTCTCCCTCCTCACATGAAGCTTTGTGTGTTTGTTTTTCCTGGAATTCCATTTATCAACTCCATGGCTCAAAAAAATCCCAGCTGGATCCCTTATTTCACTTCACTATTCACCACAGTTCACATTCTCACAGAAACAGGATGGTCTCTTAAAGCAAAGATTTATTTTATTGTAATGCAATTCAGCACATAAAAAGGATTTTAACTGGGTAAGTTGCCTGTATTTACACTGATCTTAGGTTAGGTCTAAACACCTGCCTAATACCAGCCCTAGTCAATCCCAATCTCAATTTGTAAATCCTCTCATTTCCACAATTCCCTCATTTTAGCTCTCTCCCCCACCAAATCCCAGCAGCACAATTTAAACCCAACAGAAATCCTGGTACTCACAGGGTTCACCTAGATTGACAAATTTATCTATTGATCTGCAGGTGACTCGAGGTGAGACATCAAACCTTATCCTCACATTGTTAAGTGCTGGCAGATGAGTTGCTCTCCCATTCCACTGTATTTTTTCCTGCCTGCATGCAAACAGCCTCTTCATGGCATAACCCTTGGATAAACCCCTTCCAACAATCAGAAAAACACAGACTGTATTTACAGGCGGAGCAGAGCACCCCTGCTGCTGCTACAGCAACACCCAAAATTTGGATTTACACACAGACCGCAACATTGCAAAGCACTCCCCAAGGCAGCCACACAAAGAATGGACCATCCGAGCCATGTGAGGTTCATTTTGTGCAGAGAAGGGGCAGGGAGCAGGCGGGGGCTCACCTGTGGGCATGTACTCCCACCAGCGCCCTGCGCACAGATCCACCACCTTCACCACGCGCAGGTACAGCGTCACCGCCTCCTTCAGCTTCCGCGACAGGCATTCCATGCACATGATATCCTGCAAGGGAAGGTACCTTGGGGAGAGCAAAAACAGCCCTGCTTTAGCACCGCTGCAGCCTCAGCACCTGCCACAAACTACAGCAATTCGGGCGTTTCTATCGCTGCACGATGCTCGTTCAAACAGAATCCTCAGGCTGTGCTCCCGTTAAATGTGGAGTTTTGCTAAGCAGAATGACTCAGCAATTTCTGACACTGAATATGGACTATTCATGCAAATATAACATTAAAATGCACAGATGATTTAGATCTCTAATAAATCATAGAAGCACAGAACGTTTGGGTTGGGAGGGACCTTAAATGCCACCCAGTGCCTCCCCTGTCCTGGGCAGGGACACCTCCCACTGCCCCAGGCTGCTCCAAGCCCTGTCCAGCCTGGCCTGGGACACTGCCAGGGATCCAGGGGCAGCCACAGCTGCTCTGGGCACCTGTGCCAGGGCCTGCTCACCCTCACAGGGAGGAATTCTTTCCTGAAATGTAATCTAAACCAAACCAAACCCTGCTGACCAACCCATTTCCCTCAATAGTTGCTACATGTTTTAATTAAATTACTTTCATTTTCTAGCACATACTGAGAGCTCAATTTGCAATTATTTTGGAGCACTACTGTTTCCAAGGACCTCACTGGTGAGGCATTATCCTTTGGACATCATAGGGCTGAGTGAACATTTGGGAGAAGGACTTTGCTGTAGGGGAGGTCACACCTCATCCCAGCTCCCTTCTATAGACGCAACAATTTCCAATCAATTATCTTAACTGTGCCCTGCCCAAGATGCATTTCTGCTCTAAAATCAATATTTATAACAAATTTAAATCACTTATTTATTTCTTCTTCATTCTAACATTCATGACATTCACATAAACTAATCTGCACAGTTTCCAAATGAATTCTGGGGACTGAAAAAAACCATTTGTCATCCCTTTTTATCCACCAGTTCACTCGTGGTACATCCACACTGTACTGTGTGTCACCAGCAGGTAAGGCTGGAGACAAGAGAGAACTATAAAATAATAACCACTGAACTGATTTCTGCCAGGCTGCTCACCTAAAGATGTGGCAAAGCACTTCATGAGAGAGTTGGTTCATGTAATCTTTTGGCTCCTCAGCTTTGGTAGAGTCTGCCCCTTCCCTGCTCACGGAGCTCGCTTTCACAGTTTTCCGCCGGGGCCCCATCTCTGCACCGAGCTCTGCTGGGAGAAAGGGGCACAAAGTTATCAAATTCAGGGCAAGTGGAAAACAAAAGGGACACCGAGGAGAAGAGGACACAGTTCAGCTTCAAATGAAACAAGCTGAGGTCTGGTTGGACAGAAGGTATCAGACATAACCTGAGGATTATCAGACAAACTAGACAGAGCCTCTCAGCTGAGGGAGTGACAGAGGAAAAGCATCCCAGGTTTAACCAGAGATCATTCTTGTGATGAATAAAAAATCTTCAGAGATTCCACAATGAGATAAGACAGTCATAGGAAAGTTGTGCAGAGTCCAAGTCAACACCAACTGCAACAGCCCAATGAAAAAATAGAAGCCCAAAGTCTGTCCAGCAGAAAAAAATCTTTTTTTTCTTTTTCAGAAATAATGGGCTCCTGCTGATCATTCTTCAAAAATGCCCTATTAAAAGCCCTCAAACGAGCTTCTCTTCGAGGTTAGGACACCAAATAAGACATTCAGGTTGCTGAGTTAAAGATCAAAGCCACAGTAAAACTGAAAGTCATTGTCTGAAAGCACCATGCAGGATCCTCTGCTCCTTCCCCGACCTGTGTTCATCCACCCTGCAGCACACACAGGCACACCAACCACAATGTTTCATTTTAAAATATCCAAAATTATTAGAGTAGTGACAAATAAGTAACTAAAATAAATATGAACTCAATGCTAACTGAAGTTATTCTGCACCTTGTACAGATGCTGAGAGATCCTCTCCTGACTGTATCTCGCAAAGTTTTCTTTTATTTTAACCTAAGACAAGAACAAGAATGAGGAGGGCAAAGCCTCACCAGCTCAGTGAACCTGTTTAACAGGTTGGATGCCAAAATTCAGCGGATGAGGAAAAACAACTGGCAAAAAGACAGAGTTTGAAAAACCTTTCAACATGGACTCTGTTGCAGCCTCCCTGTGACGCCGGAATTTGAAATACTGACAGCTTTGCTGTGATCTCACTATTGAAAAACATGTGGTTTCACACATTTTGGGTGCACGTTACGTTAATAACTGCATGTTGTCATTATTTTACTTTAAATGGGGATATTCAATAACTAAATCCCCACCTTGTGCCTGTGAACAGCATGAAATGGATCTCTGCTCCTCTGGATTTCGGGGAATTCTCCAGCCACGAGTGAAGACCCTGGGTTTGCTCTTTCTGGGGCAGGCTGGAAGGGCTCAGCTTGCACTCAACCTCGTGAAGCCCAAAATTAACTATTTATAGACTGAATTCCAAGGAAAACAAGCACATCATGAATTCCAAGTCACCTGGGATGCCTCAGCTGGAACAGAGGACAGGACATAACCTAAAAAATTCCACACTGATGCAGCCACGTGCTGGGTACAATCCAGCAGGAAAGAGAACAGCAAAATGACTGGGACAAAAAGCAAGAGAAATAAAAATATTAACAACCAAGCCAGGAAAAATCCTTTAACATACAATTACAACGAGCACAACCCGTCCCTGCCACGATGGGGAAGAAGCATGATTTGTCTCTATGAGTCTGCAGATTCTGCACGATAAAAGCTCCTCCCGGGGCTATTCTGAGCTAATGAGCACAGCCTTAACACCTCATTCCACATTAGTGCGCTGACCCATTTAAAAATTTAAAAAAACCTCCGCAGCAAGAAGAACTTTATACATTCAATAAAGCAAACGGGATTGTGAGGCCCCCATCTCAATTAATTCCCGACAATGAACGGCGCATGAAACGACAACTCGACGTGCTCTATTCTCGATGAATAAATACCCCGCAGAACTCAAAACGCTTAAAAAAACAAGGGGACACTCTGCAGAAACATAAAAGGAGGAAAAACGCGGCGACAGCAGCCAGGGCCGGCCTGGCAAGCGCCGGCTACAGAGTGGCGCTACCTAATGGGAAGGAAAAACGCGAGGACACGGTGACTTGTGCCGAGATAAGCGAGAGAAAAACAGGTTTGCCCTCAGCCCCGCCGCCGCCGTTCCCTCCCGGGGGTCCCTCAGGGCCTGTGACAGCGGGGCCGGCCCGAGGCCG
>VZRL01005946.1:495686-592645 GCA_013397895.1 Origma solitaria
ATTTTATAATTCTAAATTATTTTATTACTTACATTTTCTATAGTATGTATTAATTATATTATATATTAATATAATACGTTAATATAATAATATATAATAATAGTAATACAATTGGGCTCATAACCCCACTTTAGGAAGTGTTTTCCCCTGTTCCAAAGCGGATTTTAAACGGATTGGTTCCTATTTTTGCCTCATTCCTGCAGAGCAGGGCCTGTTCTCAGGTGGGGCTGCAAGGAGCTCCTTTAAACAATGCTAATTACACCTCCCAGAAAGTAACCAAGCCCTGGCAGGGCTCCCTGCTGCTGACACATTTGGGGCTTTCTTTAGGAATGTGTTTGTCCTTCTGCTGTCCCACAATCATCACCCTGGGCCTTCCCGGGGGGAAAAGTTACCCTGGAGAGATTCCTGTGCAGGAGGAGCAGGAATGTGTTCTGGAGCTGAGCTCTAGCAACTGTTTTGTTTTTATTAAATTGGGATTTTTTTTATCTTCAAAGGTTAAACTCTCCAAATGTGCTCTGGAGCAGAGCTCTAGCACTTGTCTTTCAGCCTAAATTTGATCTTTGAAGGTTAAACTTCCCAAAAACCTTCCTTTCATAAACCTGTTTACATCTTCTCATCAAATCCAGTTGTTCAGTATAAAGAAAATCAGCAGCAATAAAGCTCCAGGTGAAGTTTCCATCTGTGTCACCAGAAGTTTAACTGAGTTAATTTTTTTTTCATTATTCTGGAACTGAATTCCATTTATTTCACTTCCCCCAAACATTCAGGTATTATTTTTTTTCTCTGGTAACCTTTTAGGAGCCACTCTGCACCTGGGAGTGAATGCAGAAAAGGTGTGGCTCAGAAAGTGTTGATTCATAAAGTTTTCAAGCAGACAAGATAAACCAGAAAGTTCAAGGAAGAGATTTCCTGGAATTCTAATGGAAGGAATATTTATTTATTTTTCTGCAGTTAATGAAACACTGAAAGAATGAATTATTTCCATCACATTTCATTTAAACTGCTGAAGTTTGAGGTTGAGACAAATTTCAAAGCGACCTTTTCCAAGCTACTCAAAAGATTCTTTTGTTTCATAATTTTGCATTTAACATTTTCATTATTTTGCTTCTTTAATGCTTTTAAAATTCTATACTACTTGCAGGGATGTGGAGTCTTTCAGTTATTTTAAATGCACTTACTTTTCTTTAAAAATATTTTTTTACTGCAAGTTTTTAATACAAATAAAATTACCAAGTAAAGGCTAAAGAAATTCCTCCCAGATCCCTATTTTTACAGCAACCTGTCCCTCAAATCTCTCTGCAGCCTGGCAAAATAAAATTAAAAAGAGGTGATTTACAGCTCTTTAATGTGGCCTGAGCATCATCAGGTGTCCCCTGCTTGGTCATTTGGGCAGGGGAATGCCCTCAGCAGCTCCCAGCTCCCTTCTCAGGCAGAAATGGAGAATAAACAGATAAAACCAGGCGGTTCTGAGGCTTTGCTGTTCTTTTCCATCACAGAACTCAGCTCCAAGTCACACCCAAGGAGCAGCTCCCATCCCCTGCAGCCCCAGCCGTGCCCAGTGTTCGATAAATAATCACACTGTAAATACAAAATCCCATTTTTTATATTTACAATGGTTTCTGAGAACCTCCCAGCGCTCGGCTGCGAGGGCTCAGATCTCCCTGGAAATGAAATTAATTACTCACGAGCCAAGCACAGAACTGCCAGCGCCAGCAGCACCAGGGTCCCTGTGATCTTCATGGCCAGCTCTGGTCCCTGCAGTGTCCCTCTGGTGTCCCACAGTGTCCCACAGTGTCCCAGTGTGCCCATGGCAGCGAGGCTCCGATTTATAGCCAGCAGGGTGATGAAATGCCTGCTGGGGCAATTAGAGGAGGTGTCACCGTGGGCAGGCCCTGGGCCGTGTCCCATCCAGGGCTGGGTGTCCTGTGCTGATGGAGCGGCGATTGTTCCGTCCTGAGCCTAATTAACTAATTAACTGTCCATCCCATCAGCCTCTGACTCAGCCCTGGATGCTCATCATGCGCTGCTATTGCCACAGGGACTCTCGAGCTGTTCCCAGGGGAAGATCCTTCTGGAAAGGTCCTCCTGGAAAGGTCCTCCTGGAAAGGTCCTTCTGGAAAGGTCCTTCTGGAAAGATCCTCCTGGTGGGAGTTTGCTGAGACATTCACCCCACGAGGGCTTCGTTCTTCCTCTCAGTGCCCTTGGCGCTGTTCCTGAGCTGTGCTTTGAGCCCATGGTGGTCCTGCACTGAGCCCTTCAGGCTGCCCTGGAAAATCTGTGCTCCAGAGCATCCCCAGGGTTCTCCTCCCCATAAAATGCTCCCAATTTAGGGCCCAAACCAAGGGCTGGTGAGGAAGGAGCAGAGACTCCCCATGGCGCTGCCTCACCAGGGAAGGGAGGAGTTCCCAGCCCCTGAGCATCCCCTGAGTTCTGCCCAGCATGGACAGGAGGAGATTCCCCTGCCTGCCTTCTGCTCCAATTCCCGTTTCCAGCACTACAGGAGGGATCTCTAACCAAATCCAGCATCCCAACCTTGGTGACTTCACCCAAAGGCAGCAATTTCTGTCTTTTATGACGGCCCAGGGGAGAAGTCCCAATGGGACACTCAGATCTGAGGCTTAATTTTCATAAATCCAGAGTAATGTGGAGTTCGGAGGTGACAGTTTGGTTTCAACCCATCCCTCCAGAGTTGCCTTCTCTTAGTGATTTACAGCCTAAATGTGCCAAAATCTCAACAGGAGAAATCCCTGCCCACCAGCACAATTCCCAGGATTTCAGTGATCACCTTCCCTCCCTGCAGGAAAGCCCAGGGCTTTCTCCCCATGCAGGGTTGGGCTCAGATGTGCTCATTCCAGTAAAACAGGGGCCTGAAAGTTCTTCCAGAAAAGATTGCAATAGGTCAGGTAAGCCTTGGGCCCCACAAACTCATCCCAAGAAGGATATGAATAATTTTATCCTTAAAGCATATAGGTAATTAATAAATGTTTAATTTGTCATCACTTAACAGGATGAAAAACAGAAATGCCATCAAATCCAAATTCCAGGATAGGTAAAATCTGGTTGGAGCTGGAGCCCTGGAATTTTATTTTTTTAATGCCCTTCAGTGGCTTTGTTCTAAATTTTTCTTTTCCCTTAGTTTGGACATCAGTTCCCGTGAGGCTGAGAGGGCAAAAGGCAGGTTGGGGTTTACACTGTGGCTGTCTGGATCCTTCTGCTTGGGGATGAATTTGTGTTCTGGGGAGCTTTTCTGAAGAAAAGCCTGGCAAGGAACGTGCAGGAACTTGTGGGGAGTATTTAGGACACATTCTCAGTTGATGGACAATTATGCACAATTAGGCAACAGGAGCAAAACCCAAACCATGCCGGAAGTTCCTCCTGATCTGAAGAGTTTTGAGCACACACAGCTCCTGGGGATGTCCTGACACCATAAATGTCAGCCTGACAGATCCCAGCGGTTCCCTGCCCCGGAACAAGGAAACAGCTCCGCTGTGCTCAGCCCAGGGCTCCTGTGTCCTGCGGGATGCAGCCCCAGCATCCATCCCATCCCATCCACCCTATCCCATCAATCCCATCCCATGGATCCCATCCCACGGATCCCATCCCATCCCATCCCATCAATCCCATCCCATCCCATCCCATCCCATCAATCCCATCCCATGGATCCTACCCCATCCCGTCCCGTCCCATCCCATCCCATCCATCCCATCCCATCCCATCAATCCCATCCCATGGATCCTACCCCATCCCGTCCCGTCCCATCCCATCAATCCCATCCCATCCATCCCATCCCATCCCATGGATCCCATCCCATCCCACCCCACCCCATCCCTCCCAGGGAACATAAACATCTCTCTGTTCCCGGCTCAATTGGTGTAGGAAGATTTTCCAGTCCCGCTCTGCACTTGAATTTCAGTCAGTAACTGCCAAGCTCTCCCTGGATCTGCTGCTGTGGGACAGTTCTGGGCTCCCTGGCAGAGGAAGGCACTGAAATGTGGATCAGGGCCTGTGAGGGAGCACCGAGTGTTGAGGGGGATGGGACACGGAGGAAAAGCTTGGGAGAAGTGCTTGGCTCCGTTTGGAGAAGGCAAAGGGAACAGGAGCCGGAGTCCTCCCGGAGGTGCAGAGTGAAAGGAAGGAGGAACAGAGCAAATTGCAGGGAGAGAAATTCCAATTAGATGGGAGCAAAACAAATTTCACAACGAGAGGAGTCGAGCACAGGGACAGGTTATCCGCAGAGATATCGGAGATACCGAAAGTGGGTCTGCTCTGGGCTGGCACGGAGGGGGTGGGGACCCAGGTGACCTCCATGGGCCGTGCCATGGAACTGGTTCTCGCATTCTGAGCATTGCTGGCACTTCCAGGGGCCTTGTGGTGTCTTTGTCCTCCTAAATGAACATTTAAGGAAGCAAACATGGACAATAAGGTACCACAAGGGACTGATTTGAGCTCTTGGAAAATATGGAGTTCCTTGGAAAACAAGAGTTCGGATCTGTTCAGGAAGAGTTCGTTCCCAAATTTGGGTCAGTAAGGCCTAACTGTTAGACTAATTCTGACGTTTAGGGTAAATATGGTAAATAAATAGTTCATACTGAAGAATTGTGAGTGAAATTTTGACCTCATCAGCAAAGCCGTGAATACCTGTAGGTTAATTGTGACCCTCTCATAGTTTTCTACATTTACCATTGTACCTTGGTTTTTTCCCAAATTCTTATTCTTCCAAGCTGATCTTTTGAAGAAGAAAAACCAATTCCATGGTGTTACATGTGGTTAAATATTAGTGCCTGTTTTTCTGAGGGTGAGAAGATTTTCCCCAAGTATTATTTATTCCCAAGTACAGATTGCTTTTCGTTTTGGAGCCCTGAACGGAGCAGCCCTGGCATGGCAGAAATGCTGTGCAGCAGCTCATTAGTTAATGGCAGATGTTCCCTGGCTGCATTCCAGAGGAGGAACCTGCTCTGCTCAACCATGGAGAGCCTCCCATGCAGGGCATCCACAGAGCTCACAAAGAGCACGTGGGAAAGCCAAAATCCACTTTGTCACGTGGAAAAGCTAAAATCCACTTTGACACGTGGAAAAGGTAAAATCCACTTTGTCACGTGGAAAAGCCAAAATCCACTTTGTCACTCAGCCCTGGGAGGGACGCAGCAGCCAAGCGTTGTGGTCACGGTGGGAGCTGCCCTCTGTCCCCTCCCGGTCCCGGGTGTTTATCCGGAGCACATCCCGGAGCTCCCAGTCCCGGCCAGGGTGGGTGGCTCAGGGTTCTCCGCCCAGGCACAATTAATACTTCAGATTTTGAAGTCTTGCTCAACGCAGGGTTTGAGAACCGAGGGATGTCTTTGTTCGGCTGTGCCGAGCGTTTGGGTGTTTGCCTGGGGAAGGTGAGGTTGGAAGGGCAGTTCCAATTTTCCGCCCCTTTGGGAGATCAAAGGAGCCTTTCTTTCTTCAGCACTGCAGGTGTCAGGCCAGGCTGGAGCTCTGCTGAAGGGCTCATGTTGTTTCAGAAATTAAAAATAAACCCAACTCGCTGTGCAAAGGCTGGAGCTGAGCTTTGTGTTTGGTTTTGTGTCCCCTGATCCCTTGGGGACTCAGTGCCAGGAGTGGCTCCTGCTCTCCTGCAGGCAGCTCGGGATCCTTAGATTCCTCAGGGTCAGACCATGGACGGTTCTGGGTTGGTTCTCCACAAAAACAAAGCATGAACACTTCCACTGAAGGAGCTTTGGGTAGGACTGATTCGAAATGGCCTGAAGATGCAATTTCCAGGTGTTTGGATTCTGCAGTTCCGTCACACCGAAGTCAATCAAACTGACATTTGAAGAAAAGTCTCCTAAGGTTTTTTTGTGGCTCTCAACAAGGTTGGAGGAGGTGCGTTGGTTTTCCCTTTATTAAAAATAGAACATTTATAAAAGAGAAGCCACAACTTACAAAGAAGAGGGGTAGGAGGAAGGTCAGCATCAAGAAGGGGTGGATATGAAGCATTTGGACATGAAACCTGTGTTGTCCCACAGACCCCTAATTTTCAGCTTTCTCCCCCTTTTGCTCCCAGCAAGTGCCTGCCTGCCCAGCTCCAGGGGCTGGAGCTCTTAGAGAACAGCAAATTCCTACTGCGGCCAATTAGTGCCTCATTAAGGACACCGACTATTTGTCAAGCATTCCTTGAACTGAGGAGCACCCACAAAAAGCCCTGGGGGGAATTAGTCAGGCCGTGCTCAGAGCAGATTTGGGGAGGTGTGGCAGCAGAGCCCAAAGCCGCAGGTTGAGTGATGGGAGTGAATGGAAAGTTGGAGAAGCTGCCCCGTCCCAGGAAACTGTGGGGTGGGAAAAAGGAGCAGGTCCAGCACAAAACTGTCATGTGTTTGTACAATCAACGACTCTCCCTCGGGAATAAAATTAATTCTGTCATTTTATTGCAGAAGCTTGGTTTTGCAATCTCAGTGTTTTTGGGGGGAGGGAATTTTGTGCATTGTGCAGCCTGACTGAGTCTGTGCATGTGACATTTATCCCGAGGTTCCCAGGTTATCGACAGGGCCACAGGAGGGCAATGGAGGCAGAGAAGCCCCAGGACTGACCGACACATCAATTTTGCTGTTCTTGGATGGATGGAGCGTGTTGGAAAATGATCTGAGTGTATGGAGCCGCCATGGTGGATGTCTGAGCTGGGACTGGCACCTTTTATCCAATCCAGGCAGAGATGGCAATTCCCAGAGGAGACGTTCCCAGGCACTTGGATCCACAGCAGGCTCAGGGAATGGATAATCAGGAACTGAAGCCAATTTATAGAGCAGCCACCTGAGAATGAGCTGATTCCTGCAGGGAAAGGGGAGGTTCCACACTAAGCTGTGTTAAATTCCTGAAAAATCTCAGGCAGTGACTTCCCTCAGTGATTCCTCATCGTCCACGCCAGGAATCCTGTGGGGAGGTTTTTGTGCCATCATGGCACAGAAAGGCACAGTCTGAGGGTAAAGATCAGCTCAGGCTTTGTCAGGACACAAAATTTAGCTGAGCTTTCCAAGGATTTCAACTGGGCTGGGCCCAGCTCGGGAGAGGTTTCAGGGATCCATCCAAGGGTTAATCCCTGGGGAGCAGGAAGGGCCTGGGAGCTCTGAGCGCTGAGATCAGGGAGGAAGCTCAGAGCCCTCAAGGTTGGGGTCAGGTGTGCTCGGCTCAGAGCTGGAGATCACAAAGAGCCCCAGGGTTCTGCTCCTGCAGGAGGGCTCAGCAGGTCACACCCCTGGGGCTGTCACACCCTGGGCCCTTGGCTGGGCCATCCTGGACAGTTTGACCAGCCTGGAATTAGGTGGGATGAGTTAATAATAATGAATTTGCCCCACAGACATTGAGAGAGAAATAGTGTCTGATCCTCTGGTGGAAAAGTGAAGAGTGACACCACTCATTCTTAAAAGAGCACAAATAAACGAAATTTTCCTGTTTTCAGGTGTATTTTTTATTAGCTCCTTTGTGAACAAGCACAGTAAGTTGCCTCTGTAGCCAAAATAAGACATGTAAACTTTATTAATAAATACTAACAGGACTTGTAAACAAATTATCAGCAGTTTTCTGAAATATCAGATACTTCACACACTTCAATGTTTAAATATCTTAAAGGCTTGTGAGACTTTCTGTGCTCACACAGTCCCACAGAAATTAATACAAACCTATCATTAAACACACAAATAACTGAACTATTCAATAAAGGAATAGTAAAAGTTCTTTCGGGGAGTGACTTTCCAAATAAGATAACACATGAAATGGTTTGAACAGCAACTGCCATCCACTGGCTTTGCAAGCCAATAATAAATAAATAATTAAATAAATAAATAAAGACGAAATCAATAAATAGACATTAAATAAATAAATATTAAATAAATAAATGCACAATAATAATATGCAGGATGTACAGTACTAGCTGCCAGCAGCCCATCAAACTCACGTTAATGTAACATGATGGGTGCTAAAAGGATAACTCAAGTCTTGGGAATTTAAGAGCTGCCAAAATCAGGACCGCATTCAACTATTTCAAAAAAATATAAGTTATGGCTTCTTAAGAATCTCAAATGCAAGCTTTTCTTCTGATTGTGCTTCTGTTCTTGTGCTAATTCGTCCTTTGCTTTCTTCAGGAGCACTGTGCCACCCTCCCGGGTCCCTTACCGTTATCTGTGAAACGAGAGAAAGTCAATTTTCGTGGGAATTCAGTCTGTTCTCCTCAGAGCAGGAGGAGTCCCAGTCCCTCTGTGCCATGGCTCGGCCAATCCTTACCTGCAGAGCGAGGACCACTCGCTCCAGGAGGAGAGGTAGCAGCGATCCCGAGCCTGCACCGACACCTCCGCGGGCCCTGGCGCGGGCAGCTGCACGGCCTGGCCGTCGGTGTCGTACTCCTGGGGACAGGGACAGCTCCTCAGCGTGGGACAGGTGACACAACACAGCACAGAGCCCCGCGAGGGGTCACCGAGCCCCCACTGCAGTCAGTGTCCCAAAGGCACCAGGTTCCCCCAAATCCCAACGTCCTGGGGCTTGGGAAAACCTGAGCCCAGCAGAAACAGCTGAAAGCTCATGATCCACTGAGGGTGGTGCTCTAAATGACCCAAACCCTCTGAGTTTGGTGTTCTAAATGACCCAAACCCTCTGAGTTTGGTGTTCTAAATGACCCAAACCCTCTGAGTTTGGTGTCCCAAAAAGATCTAAACCCTCTGAGTCTGGTGTCCTAAATGACCCAAACCCTCTGAGGCTGATGTCCTAAATGACCCAAACCCACCGAGGTTAGTGTCCTAAATGATCCAAATCCCAAACCTAAACACACATTAAACAAAGGGGTTGTTTGTTTATCTGGGTTTTCCTCTTTTTCCCTCTTCTCCCAGAATGAGAACCCTAAAAGCAGAAGTTGCTCCTCCTCAGTATCGCTGAAATTCCACTGAGGGCTCGTGGTGGCCCCAGAAGTGTCCCCAGAGCCTGCGGTTTCCCTCCGGAGGGACTGGAGGAGCTGAGGCTCCTGAAATTCGGGAATGAGCCCTGGGGAGCGGCCCCATCTGCTGGTCCGGGCTGGTCCCACCCCACAGGGAAATATTCTTTAGGTTCAGTGCCCAGAGAATGATTCCCATTCCATCTGTGCTGTCCCAGTGCTGTCCCAGGTTGAGGGACACACTCCATCGTGTGTCCGAGAGCAATTTGGACACACACTGGAGATTTAACACTGACTCAGGTAATTCATTCCATTAATTAACTGGAAATCAAGGGGCAAAAACCCCGATCTCCACAGAAATGCTTCCAGATGAGTCACTGATCCCTTATTTCTAATTCACCTCCAAAGGCTGGGCTACCCAGCAATGAACAACACACAAGGAAATTCATAGCAGATCCTGGATTCTGGGTTTGGAAATTGGGATTTTCCCACATGAGGCCCCGCACAGCCTCCTCATGCATTAGTAAACACAGCTCTGCAATGCTGGGCAGGGTTTTCTGTCCTCAGTTACCTCAGGGATATTCCTGCTCATGGTCCTGGGAAGGGCTTTTTCTGCCAGGACAGAATTTGCCACATTTGGGGCTCAGCGCCTTTTGGTTTTTTTTTTAATTTTAGTTCATTATTCTTGCATACAAGACTTATTTATACTGTTCAAGCAAGAAAACTCTGTGTCAGGTGTTGTATTCCTACCTGGTGTCTGGGTCTCCTCGTGCTTTTAACTTTGACCTTGAAGGTCAGAGGGAAGTAGGAGTTCGGGGTGCTCCAGGTCCTGGGGTATGTCCAGGTCACTGTTCCGGTGGAGGCCACGTACTGACACTGGGGGGGGTCAGGCTTTACTGCAAGAGAAAACACAGAAAACACAGAGGGAATTAACTCATTAACAACTTAACATCAGAGACTGGAGTTTTATGGGAAGGAGCTTCAGGAGCCTCCAGGTTAAGAGAGGAGTAGATCTGATGTGTAAGAGCTGCCTGTGTGCTTTTTATGGAAAATTATTTAACTCCTAATTTTTTTTTCTTTAATTATTATTTTTCTTTTTTGCCTGGATGGCTGCAGAAGGCTCTGCTGGACACACAGGAATATCCTCAGCCCCTGCTGACATGAAGGCATTTAGCAAAACCGTTCTTTGGGATGCTGCCTCATGTTCCTGTGCCCTGTGCCATCACACCACAACTCAGAGCCCTCTCACTCCTGTCTGTCTCTCGGAGCCTGCCCTGACTGCCCAGCCCGGAATGGATCAGGAGGGAGCCTGAAGGAGCTCTCAGAGCCTGCTGGGTTATTCTCTGGCTTCTCCCACAGCCCTTCCAGGCCATGTCCATCCCTTGCAGACGTTCTGGGAGCTCTCAGGGCGTTGGAGGTCCCGAGCCAGGAGAACGCTGCTGCTTCACATCCTCCTCCTCCTCCCGCCTGGCACCCTGCTCCTGTGGCTGGCCCTGGTGGCATTCACAGGGCCGGGCAGGGGTTCCCGAGGCTGGGCTGGCCCTGAGCTCCCTGGCAGCAGCAAAGGCAGCTCAGCACTGACCCCGCTCCGGGACACTCACCGATGTCCCTGAGGAAGAAGCTGGCGCTGTAGTTCTCGTACTCCACCTCGTCGATGGCCTCCAGGAAGATGTCGATGGGCTGGTGCTCCTCAGCAAAGGGACAGAAGTTCTCCTTGTGGCACTGCGCTGTGTACGTGGTCAGGGCCCCCTCGGTGACAGCCACGGGGCTGCTGCAGGACACGTCCCCCTGGGGGCTGGGACACAGCAGGGAGAGGCGCTGGGAATGCTGCTGTGTGCTGGGAACGTGGCATTGCCACTGCTGGGGGACACGGCAATGTCACATCCCAGCCTCCCCTCAGCCCTGCCTCGAGAGGAATTCATCCCAACCCACAGCAGGATCTCTCATTGCTCATTGCCACCGCCCCACGGTGAGCCCCAGTCCCCTCCTCTGTCCCTCTGCCCTCTCCCAGCCCTGCTGAGGAAATGAGGCAAGGCTGAGAAGTCTCCATTGGGCAATAAACACCAAAAGCTGCAGAAGCACTACCTGAGCCTGATTCCATTTGTGCTCTCAGCAGCTGCAGCTCTGGGCAGCTGTTTGTCCCTGCCAGCCTGGGGTGACCTTTGCTGGAGCCCTCAGTGTTTGGAGAGCCCCTGGAGGGAGGGAGGCAGGAGATCCCCCCAGGTCCTGGCACACAATTCCTGCAGGGTCCTGCAAGTTCCTCAGCACTGTCGGGGGCTGTGCCCTGCCCTGGGGCACAGCTGCACTCTGCCCTGGCAGCTCTGGTTCTCTCTGCTCTCCTCTGTGTCCTCTCTGCCCTCCTCAGACTGTTCTGCTGTTGCTTAAATTACTCGGGGGCTACTCCAGCCCCCTTGAACTCATTCCATTTTCAAGGCTTTATTCATTTCTGAGCAATTTCTGTGTCAAGTATACTTTGTCCCAGTGGTGATTCAAAATATTTTGGGGGTATTCAGACTTGGAAAAGAAATTTCTCCCCTTCTGTGTGTCCCTAACAGCCTAAAATCCTACACAGAGTCACACCAAGGGCTGCTCTGTGAGGTTGTGAAGGAAAGTACAAACTCTTACCCTTTCAGGCTTCTGATGGTGAACTTCACATTTGGACTCTTATTTTCTGTCATCCAGGAACATGTGAAAATTCCAGAGTAGTTCTTTGCCTCACACTTTAAAAATGTCCACTTGGGCTCTAGAGAGAGAGAAGGAAAGCAGAAGTTATTTACTCTCCCTTGCCCAAACGGCCAAGGCAGAGAGAAAACAGCAACTCAGAAATTCATCAATTCCCTGCCAGTACCATGAGGGACTTAAAAACGAGACACAGATGAGTGAGGCTCATGCAGAAAATGCAAAACATCCCAGGCTTGTCCCAGGGTGAGTCCTGAATGGAGAGGCCAAACGACAGCACTTGAACCTGGTCAGGCTCTGCTCCTGTCAGATCCCAGAATCCTGAAATGTCCTCAGCTGGGAGGGACCCACAGGGGCCATGGAGTCCAACTGCACAGACCCCCAACAATCCCACGCTGGGCATCCCTGGGGCTCTGGGGCCGTGCCCATTCCCTGGGGAGCCTGGGCAGTGCCCAGCACCTCTGGGGAAGAACCTTTCCCTGATCTCCAGCCTGACCTGCCCTGGCCCAGCTCCAGATGTTCCGTTGGGTCCTGTCACATAGCCCTTGTTTTCCAAACCCCTCCCCTCCCTCCATCCTCCCAGCCCAGGGAATCCCAAATGAATCCCACACATCCTCCTGAGCTGCACCCCAGAGGCACAGCAGCAATGATCTGCCCCTGCCAGCCAAGGCTCTGGGGAGAGCATTTTCCAGGGATATTCCCAGGGGTTCCCAGAGCCTGCACAAACACCATCCCACTGTTCTAGGGCCGTACCTCTAAAGCTTTTCAGGATCCACCTGATCATGCGGCCCTTGGAGTCGATTTTGGCGATGAGGAGGAGGCTGGAGCCGAGCACCTCGTGGCTCTGCTGGCTCAGGCAGGTGTAGTTCCCAGCGTCAGGGAACTCCTTCACGGCAGCCCGCAGGACCTTCCCCTCCTGCCTCCACTCCGAGTCCTTTTTCCAGTACACTGCCTCCTCCGAGGAGTTGCAGGTGAGCTCCACGGTGCTGCCCGGGGCCTCAGCATCCCACTGCGACTCGACCACGAGCACTGGAATGGCACAGGGATCAGGAGCTGCCCACACCGACCTGGGCAGGCTTGGGCTGAGCCTTCCTTCAGCTCTGCCTGCAGGGAGCTCAAGGACCTCCTCAGCACCAGAAAAACAGCTTGAAGGCTTTAGCACAAAGGAGGAACACTAAGAAATACCTGTCCAATGTGGAATCTAAACTGGCAGGGAATCTAAACTGGCAGAAAATACTCAGCTCTAGGGAGTTTGGAAGTTTCCCAAACTGCCTATGGACACAGGCAAAGTGAATCTTCAAACTCAAAGTTTGCAGACTCAGTGCTGACAAACAGATTTGCTGTTTTCAGCATCAAATCCCTCCCAGGGAATCGTCAGGATAAATATTCTTTTCAATGTAAAGATATGGGGAAAAGCCATTGAAAGAGAAGACAATCTCAATTTAGCCCAATTTTCTGCTAAATTATTCAAAAAATTGTTTATTACCTATTCTGTATATTTACGAACGGATTATATTTAAGTTCTTTACCAGAGAAATTTACAAACGATTTCTAGGGTTTAGATTTTACTCAGAAATACAATTTTTTTTCTCAATCAATTCCTCCCTTGTTTGTCCTAGGGCTGCTCCCTTAGTAATCCAGGCTGTGTGACTGAGATGTTCAAATCAAGAGGAGAAGGAATAGCAAATAAAACTGTTGTTAATGCAAATATTGCAAATGTGCTGTTGTAGGAGATTTTAGGACATTTAAATATTTTTTCCACTAACTCCAATTAGTTATTGTCAAACAAACATATAGGAAAAGCCTTGGCCTGAGATGCTGGAGTTAAATTCTGTGCTGGTGGCCACAATTATAATTGTGTTCAAGGTCTCACCAAGTGGAAACTCACTCACCATTTTCCTGCAGTTTCCAATGGGCACTTTCCAGCAGGGCAGCAAAGGACAGCAAGGACAGTAGGGCACAGAGGAGGTGAGACATCTGTAGGGAAAAAAACATTATTAAACCTCACTGAGTTGGGTTCAGGGGGCTCCGAAATCAGGCTGGGGCTGGGCAGGGTGACAAGGACACGAAATCAGTCCCAGGGAACTGAGGAACATCTCCACCCTGAGAGCTCTGGGACTGCATGGAAGTGAAATCTCAGCTTTGTGCTGGAGCTGGAGCCATGATTTTCATCCTTTTGGGATCCTCATCCCAAGCCAGTTTGGAGAAGGAATTGTGTGAGTGGGTCTGGGCTGGCCCCTCGTTAAATATTCCCGGGGCAGGAAAATCCAGCGAGGCCAATTCCATGAACAGGCAAGGGATGAAATTCCCCCTGGATTCAGTGCCGCAGCTCTGCCTGCAGGAAGGGCTGGCATGGAGATCATTGCTGCCCCATGGCCAATGCAGAAATGGATATTTGTCCTGAATTTGTCCAAAATGCCACCAGAGCTCTTCAGGAAACACCAAACACCTTTGCTGAATATTGTAATAACTACTGGGTGCATAAACCCCTTTAACAACACTTGTTTAGGTGCACTTCCAGACCTTTTAGAACTATTAGATTACATTTTTAACTATTAGATTAAATCAAATTAATAGAAATAAAATCTCTTAAAGAGATGGTGATTATCGTTTTCAAAGCCCATTCTGACTACAGGGGGAGGCTGAATGCACAAGAAAAACACAAAATTCAGTGGTTTGAGTTGTTTTTTGCTCGCAAACCATTCTTCTGAAATGAAAGGGGAGTTAGCCCTCCTGGTTTCCTGAGAGCAGAGTGTGTTCCTGTGGGGATCAGTTCCCACTGCAGCTGTCCTGATCAGCCCTGGTCACAATTCCTGCAGAGCCCTTTGGGTCGTGCCCAGCTCTGAACAGGGCCGGGAGCTGCAATTGAGAGTCTGCAGAGGGTCCAGGACAGGCAGCAGCTCCCGTGGTGCTCAGAGAGGGGCACAGGGCTCAGGGAAAAGCCAGATTTATTGGGCAGAAATTACAGAATAACTTAGGTTGGAAAAGAGCTCTAAAATACATAATAGCCTATTAGCAGTGCACTTCACTACACTCAGATTTCAGGCAGGATTAGCTGGAATTTCCAACAGAAGGATCATTTGACAACTTTCTGAAAGTGCTGGTTTCTGTCATGAAACATGAAATTCATCACCGCACTTCATAAACCTGAAACTAAACATCCAAACACCAGCCCAGACTGGGGGAGAGCAGTGGAACTTGTGCCTCATCTTCCATTCATCACAACTAAAAACTTCAAAACAGAAAAGTTTCTCCTGCCTTGAGGGAGAAGATTCAGGATTCAGGTTTTTGATGAACACAGTCAACAATTTGCACAGAAATTATTCAAATTTTAGATGTGGGAAAGCACCCCCTCCCCATGTCAAAGTTTTACTGAAAAATTAATCAGAAATAAACTCATTTTCTGAACAACACTTGTGAGTGCCTGAGCACTTCAGAGATGAGGGCAATGTTCCAGCTCCGTGTGTTCAGGGAATCACAGAATCATGGAACAGTTTGGGTTGGAAGGACCTTAAAAATCGTCCCATCCCACCCCTGCCATGGCAGGGACACCTCCCACTGTCCCAGGCTGCTCCAAGCCCTGTCCAGCCTGGCCTGGGACACTGCCAGGGATCCAGGGGCAGCCACAGCTGCTCTGGGCACCTGTGCCAGGGCCTGCCCACCCTCACAGGGAAGGATTTCTTCCCAAATCCCATCTGTCCCTGCCCTCTGGCACTGGGAAGCCATTCCCTGTGTCCTGCCCCTCCATCCCTTGTCCCCAGTCCCTCTCCAGGTGAGCACCCCCAGCTCTCCCAGCCTGGCCCCAGAGGGGCTCCAGCCCTGGGGCAGCTCCATGCATTCTCTGGACTCTCTCCAGCAGCTCCAGGCGCTGCTGCTGTTGGAGACCCCCGGGCAGGAGCAGCTCTGCAGGTGGGGTCTCACCTGAGCACAGGGCAGAGTGTCCCTGGGTGTCCCCTCCGTGTCCCCTCCGTGTTCCCGGGGATCCAGAGCTCGAGGCTGGGGCTGAGCCCAGATTCCTTCACTGAGGATCTCCCAAGGATTTCTGTCGGGAAGGACCTCTGGACCCCACCTGGGCAAGGGCAATGGCACAGGATGGCCATAAAAAGGAGTTTGGCAACGCCCCCAGCCCAGAAACACCGATGTGGGTCCAATAAAAGGATTATTATTGCCTGGTGACACAGGAAACAACTCCAGGAATATGGACACATGACTTTATGAGTATAGAAATAACACCCTGAGCAAAATGTCCCAAAAACGATCTAAATCCACTCTCCAATAAACAATGTGACATTCTCATTAGTTGTATCTGAGAGCTGCTACCCGAGTAAAGAAGAAATGAATTCTCACCGTGTCCTGGGAGGCCTCTGGCTGGAGCTGCAGGGGAGCTTGGCCTGGGGATGTGAAGCAAACCGAATTCGGGTGCCTTATAAATCAGACTGCAGGGAAGGAGGTGCTCCCTTCCCTCTGCCCGCAGCACCCACACGATTACAACACCAACAGCAGTTCCTTTTTCTACACAGGGACACAGCTACAGCCCAGAAAAAATATTTGGGACTTCCAGGTGCACTTCAGGAGGAAATGAAATTATCAGATTGATAAAATTACCTTTGTGGTCTGCCAGAGTCATTTCTTTTCCTCGCTGGTTTTCTGTCTCTCTTGTTCTGCCTCTTCATCCTCGGAGGAAGAGTGGAGACCAAACAGACTTCCAGAAGTGTCTGATGGGAAATACAGAATGAAGATAAAAAGTTCAATAAACTAGAACTCTTTCTACCTGATAAGCATGAGAGAGATAATTACATGACCTCTAATCCCAGCTCCCACATCAATCAGAAAAAAAGGGAATATTAAGTTTTAATTGCTGGTTTCAAGTTGTGTTTGTTCTATGAATTCAGACTTAAGTCAACCAAAAAATAAACAATTAGTTCTATCTTAGAGATAAAAAAATTATGTTTGCACATTATTATGCTGCAGATTTGAATATAATCTGAACCTGATGTTCCCTTTAGACCTCAGGCATAAGAAGAGCCCTGGGCTCAACACAGGCTTTGAAAGTGAGGAAAAAGTTTCCATTGATTTTTTTTTTTAATTATTTGTGAACTAATTGAATACAATTCTCATAATTTGCCAGGCAAACCAAAATACACTGCTCATAAAAGCAAAAAAAAGGAAAAATATTTGAAAATCAACTTGATACACTTTAGGAATTCATGAAGAGACATTAATCTATTCCAGGCGCTTTCCAGGGACAGGATTCCCACAGTGCCATAATCCAGGAATGAAATGATGGTGCCTGATCCTTCTGCTGTGGAATCCCACAATGGCTGGGGTTGGAAGGGACCTTTAAAATCATCTCATCCCTCCCCTGCCATGGCAGGGACACCTCCCACTGTCCCAGGCTGCTCCAAGCCCTGTCCAGCCTGGCCTGGGACACTGCCAGGGATCCAGGGGCAGCCACAGCTGCTCTGGGCACCTGTGCCAGGGCCTCAAACCCTCCCAGGGAACAATTCCTTCCCCAGTCCCACCTGTCCCTGCCCTCTGGCAGTGTGAGGCTGTTCCCTGTGTCCTGCCTGGGGCAGCACTCCGGTGGTTCCCAGAAATCCCCACAGGGATGGACCAACAGCAGCACCCACACTGTGTCCCAAATTTGTGGCCCCAGGAATGGCAAGAGCTGAGCCTGAAGGAGGAGCAGCCCCAATTAGCAGAAATAAACTCATTATGGAGCCCAGCGGCTCAGGGAATGGGGTCCCGCTGTTGCCACACGTCTGGGGCAGCGAGGGGCATCCCAAATGGAGAGAGGGGAGTTTTTGGGTTCTGGATTCACCGTGCTGAACTCTTCACACCAACACCCAGCACTGCCAGGGGCTCCTTCCTCTCCTCAGCCGTCCTCTCCCAGGGAGTGTGGCTCGAGTGGGATCACACTCACCTTCGACAGCTGAGCTGTGACTCCTTCCCATCCCAGGACACAAACTCCAGGCCCAGGTGGCCCTGGTGACTCCGTGCGGACCCCAGCGAGCCCAACCTGCTCCTCAAACTCCAAATTCCCTGGGCCGGAGCTGCGGGATGGCGCTGGGCACAGATGGGGCACGAGGGCAGCTCTGAACCGCTGCCCCTGTTCCCTTCACGCCCCAAATGCTGAGTGTGGCTCCGAGGGGCGACCAAGCCATTCCTGCCCAGGGCTGAGCAGCAGCACCGATCCTCACCGAGATCCAGGGCAGTGCCAGAGGGAGCAGCAGGAGCTCCAGGCACGTCCAAAGGGATCCCAACCATCCCAGGGGACACAGCTGTCCCCTCCTCGTCCCCATCCCTGACTGCCTGTGAAGGCAGGGCCAAGGAGGCTGTGCTGGGCACCACTGTCCTCATTCCAGCTCAGCCTGGCACGGGGAGCAGGGCAGCCCCGGGGGCAGTGCCCTCCTGCCCGGCAGCCTCAGCCTGGGGAAAACATTGCAGGAGGACAAAGAGCCCAGCCTGGATCGAGGTTAGGCACAAATTTGTTCACTTTTAAGACACTTTCCAGCATCCAGAATTCCCTTTTGGGATAACACACAACAGCAAATCAACGAGAGGGGAACAGGGGAGCTGAGTTCAGTCACTGGCAGACAAATGAGGGCAGGAGGACTCCATGGGCTCCGTTTCCTACTCCTCGCTCAGCCCATCATCCCTCTCCTGTTTGCCTCCAGCCACAGAAATTTGCCTAATGCAGAGCTAAAAAAGGTCTTTAAGTGCCTTCTCACTTCTGAAACACGAATAGTTACTAATTAATCCAAATAAATGCCCATTTTCAGAGTGTGTTGGCATCAAGCCTTCCCGACTGCCTTGGCTCAGCTCCTGTCCCAGGACACTCGGAGTGAATTGGTGCCCAGGGTTTATGCCAAGGATGCCAAAAGCCATTCCTGGAGCACAGACCCCTCTGCGTGGAACTTCCATGATGGGATGGTTCGCTCTGATCTGTCAGAGGAATTTTTAAATATTAAAACACAGAGATTGTGAAAAGCTCTTTCGATGACAGCCTGGTTTTCCACTATGAGCTCACTGATTCTGAAGGGAAATTTGGAGGGGAGCAGCCTCTCCCCATCTTCTTACTCTACTTCCCCAAGGACACTGACAGAGAATGGTGCAAACCATGTCCATGGTTCACTTTAATGCCAAGGAAAATCTCCTTTTTGGCAGAAATGGCCCATTTGAAAACAGGTTTCTTTTTTAGGACTTTTGCTTTTTGAAGTGACAAAAGTTAGTGTTCCCCAATCCAGGAAAAAGCCCTGCATCACAAGGAAAAGGAATATTTATATAAAGTGTATAATCTGTATGATTCCTTTCCATGGAATTCCCTTCGGCACCTGGCTGGTTTTGCATGGGTGTCATTGGCAGATGAATGCCAAAGATCAAGTTTTATCACTAGGATTTTTAGTGCAGTAACACTGAGAAGGGAACACTGTCCTTTATCTGCAATTCTATCTATATATTATTCTGTAGTTCTTAATCTGTAATTCAGTCATTTCTGTGAATTCATCAGGCAATACTGTGAAATACTCTGTATTGATAAATTGTGTATTGATAAATTTTCCTAAAAGATTCCTGTCTCAAGGCACTCCCTGGAATCACTGAACCAAGATCCAGCCCTGAGAGAATTCCAGCAGCAGCAGTGCTGGGGGTGGGGAAACAGCACTGCAAACTGAAAGTCAAGGGAAAAGCCCAGGAAATTCATCTCATTGACTGAAATTCAAGCAGCTTTTCTTTGTCTGACAGCTTCTGAGACAGAAGGCAGCCAAGCCAGAGCATTCCAAGTCCAAGGAGAGTTTGGACAATGCTCTGAGGGACAGGGTGGGGTTCTTGGGGTGTCCAGAAGTTGGACTGAGGACCCTCGAGGATCCCTTCCAGCCCAGGATATTCCATGATTCTACAATTAAAGTACTCACGGATATATCTGGCAGAAAAAAGAAGTCATGGCAACTTCCTATTTTGCTATTAATTATGAATGGCTAAGTAGTTATTTAATGCTAGCGCCTGGAGACCCAAACTGAGAATGGGACCCCAGGATGAGGACCCCAGGAGCTCACAGGAAGATTCAGGATGCCCAGGCAGCATCCTGGCATCTTGTTACACCATTTTTTATCTGTCAGAAAATTCCAGTTTCCTCAAGGTGGAGAAAAGACATTTTAGATTATGTAATGAGAGTTTGGCACCTCCCATGACTGTGAGGGAATGAGGTCACACAAGACCTATTTGGAAAGCAAAGACTTTTCACCAATGAACCACAGAAGCATCGCTGAACTTCTGAAAGCCAAAGGAAATTTTGGAATTACCCCAGGGGTTGCTCTGTGACATCACATTCGCTCCTGTAGCTTCTTTGCTGAAGATCATTCATGCTGTAAAAAATGAAACAATAAAAATAAATGACCCCTAAACATCAAAATTCAGGAGCTCTGACATGGGAGGGTTTCCAGGAGCCACAGCAGAAGAGAGGGATTGGGGAATGGCAAATCCTCCTCCAACTCAATTTCTTGCTGCCCCACATTTGTTACTGAGATGGGGCAGATTTTGGTGCCCATGGCTCAGGAATTGTGACAATCTCCACGGTGCTGTCCTGGGCTCTCCAGGAGCACATCCCTGTTCCTGCAGCCCCATGGCACCAGGCTGGAAAGCTGCAGATAACTCAGAGTGAGGAGAAAGCTTTGCATGAGGGAAGTTCCACGGCAGGGAATTGTGAAAGTGCCGGGATGGAGGGCAGCACTTCCTGCTGTGCCAGGGACGATGAGGATGTGCCTCCGGTTCCTCATTTGGGAATTGTGCTTCTCCCTGTGCTGACATCACCCTGCTCAAACACCTCAACAGCCCCAGAGGAAAAAGTGTTCCTCACCCAGGTGGAGTCACTTACCAATGCCAGTAAATTCCTGGAGCTGAGCAGGAATCTTGTGATTTGCCTGAGGAGATATAGAAGAAAAAAAAAAAAAAAAACAAGTAAAGGATGTGTTTCACATTTAAAGTGCTCATGGATTTGTACTTTGGGATGGTATTCACCAAAAAATGGAAAATCATGCCTTTTTTTTGGGATGATCCTTTACACAGGGCTCTCCAGAGCTGTCAGTGGGCTATGGAAACACAATTCAGGTAAAAATCAGTGCTTTCTGCACATGTGGGAGCTCATTTGGTGCTGTGCCAGGAGAGGAGATCTCTGCTGGGTTCTGCTCTCAGGATGGGCAGGAGATGAAGGACTGAACTCACAGAGCTCAGGAGAGCAATGTGTGCTTGTGGTCAGCAGGAGCTGCAGCTCCGCAGGCAGGGCTGAGTGTCACTGACTGCTCCGAAGGGCTTCGGGCAGCAATCCTCTCTCTCTCTAGCTGGAAAATGAATGTCAGTTGGTCTCCAGCGCCACAGGGCAGAGCTGCAGAGCCTAAAAATTCATTGGCCCCAAATTCTGTGTGTTTATAAGCTATTTTAGCAAAAATTCATCAGTCCACTTTTCCCTTTGTATTTTAGTCGGCTGTTCCTGCTCATCTCTGCAGGTGAACTCCCTGCACACTCTGGAACGAGAGCTGAGTCCCTGAGCGCAGAGCTGACCCAGGAGGAGGCCCTGACGTAACCCAGGAAATGGGGACTTCCTTGGATCTCCACCAAACCTTTCCCCAGCGCCACGGAGTCAATCGAGTGTGGCTTGCACCACAGGGGACACGACTTCCTTCCCGTGGTGACAGTGACTCAAGGGATTCATCTGAAAATACAACCTGGTTCTGCTTCCCAGAGCCTCTGCTCGGACTGTGACTCTCCTCTGATAGCAGGAGGGAAAGCTGTGCTAACTCCAATCAGTTCTGGAGTTTCTAAGGCGAGGCAGAACCAGCAGGAAAAGCCCTGCATTGCAGAATCTCTCCAGAACCACACCTGGGACAGCCTCAGGAGTTAAACATTAATATCCTTGTGCAGCGCTTGGTTGTACCTGGAATAAAACTGATATCAGCTTTTAACGTCCTGTTTCAATGTCCTCCACCTCTAATTAACGCCGGAGATTAAGAATCACTTCAGAGAGCTTTAGTCTGGCACTTGTAACAATAAATCCCTTTGTCAAAGCAATTATTGTTCGCCCCAAGCAAATTAGCTTCAATCCTGATTGACAGCAATTCTGGATTGTGTTTGGAGAGTTCAGCACAAACCACTTTCCCCAGGGAGTGCAGCCCAGTATAAACCAGTTACTGTGTGCAGGAGGGGATGGGACACGCTGGGCAGGAGAAGGGGCTCCTCAAGCAGCTGAATTTAATGGACACTCAACTCTGGTGCTCTGAGAATCCTCACGGAAGGGACTTCCACCTGGGGCTGCAGGGAGCGTCCTGAAAAGGCAGGATGTGAGCAGCATGGGGGTCCAGCACTGCTCCGGGGACCTGGGACTGCTCCAGGGACCCGAGAATGCTCCAGGGATCCTGCACTGCTCCAGAGACCCAGGAATTCTCCATGGATCCAGCACTGCTCCAGGGACCTGGGAATGCTCCAGGGATCCTGCACTGCTCCAGGGACTTGGGACTGCCCTGGGGATCTGGAACTGCTCTGGGGACCTGGCCAGGGCTTGGGAACAGTGAATCCTGGGCAGCCCTGGGCTCCCACTGGGCAATTCTGTAATTACCATCTAATTACAGAGGCTGAATCTGCACTGCCCTTTGCTGACAGTTAATTGCTCATGGAGAGGGAAATGAGAAAGGAACCCCACGAACAGTGAAATATCTGCTGCACAAATGTCTCTTTAGAACACCTGGGGCTGAGCAGGGGACAGAGAACTTTGCTCATTTGTACTGCAGATTTATTTATATAAATAAATTGTATATATCTTATCTGTATTTATACATAACAAATTTAAGCAAAATAAAAGATGGGGAGAAAAACACAAAATCTACTAAATAACCTTGATTTTTGCCAAGAAGAGTGAAGGTCTCTCTCTCTCCCACTGCATGCTGCTCACCTCAGAGCTGAGCAGAGGGACCTGGGTTGGGAAATCAGAATTCCTGGCAAGGCAGAAGTGTGGTTGGAAAAACATGACTGCAATTCTCTTGTGTAAAACCACGTGCAAGAGCAGTGCAGGAAACACCGTGGGAGTTCTGTACAGCTTCTGTCGTCACTACAGACACAAAACATGAGACCCCTCACCTCCACTTCTCATTTTATATAAACCCCCAACACCACCGGGGCTGAAATCCAGCAACATGCAAAGCAGTTTAATTAATGCTCCTCACCGCCACTGCAGCTCGTCTGCATTTGGGAAGGAAAATTTCAAGCCACTTCTCTTCAAGGAACTGAGGTTTTCAGTTGCAGGGGGAATCCTGGTCCAAATTAAAGCAAGAGAAAAATCCCCTTTGTTTAACCTTCGGGAGGGGGTGGAGTCCCCAGCCCTGGAGGTGCTCAGGGAACAGCTGGATGTGATCCCAGCCCTGATCTTTATCCTCATCCCAACCCCAGCCAAAGCCATTCCCGGAGGTGCTGCTGAGAAGCTGAGCTGGAATCCCCCTAGGATCCCACCGGAGCCCATGGGGAATAAAGCAGGCAATAGCCCATTAATTAGTTCAAAATTCCAAGTGATGCTCAGGCTGTTTGCAAGTTTCCAATAATTATCAATAAATCCCAGCAGTGTGGATGCACAAATACCCGGGGGAACTCTGCCCTTCATAAAGGTTTGAGCTGGGCTGAAAGGGAAAATGATAAAACTTGTTCAAATCAATTCAGGTTTGGGCAGCTGAAATGGCCATACAGAGATAAAAAGGTTTTTCGATTTCTTTGGGAACAATTTAAAGTCTCACCATAATGATTAGGAGAGCATGGGGCACTCGGAGTTGTCTTGGTAGGTTTGGGACAGGAGGCAGAGAGAAGAAATAAAGAAAATCAGAAAAACAAAGAAAGAAACAGAAGGAAAGAAAATTAGAAATATTTGAAGTAAGATTTCAACATCTGCTTTTGGTGAATCTTATTTTTAGGGACTTGAAAGAAAATTACCAACATAATCCAGTCCAAGTCCACTTTGCCTGTGGTTCCAGCCTTGATTAGTTTTGACCAAAATTTCTTCCTAAATTTTTCGATCTCCATCCTCCCTACTGAGGACTTTCTGAGGTAATGAAGCATTTAGTGAAAAACAAAATTCCACCTTCACTCACAATTTCACTGAAAAGAAACTGCCTCACTTTGAGTTTCGGCAGCATTTTTTGTTTTACAGACCTGTCGGAGATGTAAAAACTGTGATGAAACCACAGAGGGAAAGAGGAAGCAGAGCTCAGTAATTCCCAGGTAACTCAGTGAGGAACAGCTTGAGGATGCGGTGGCTTGGCAGTGAACCAGGAGTCAGCAATCCCAGGAATTCCTGAAGCCTGGAAAAGCTCTCCGTGTCCCCAGCACAGAGCACCGAGTGCCACCTCCAGGAATTCCCTGGGCACCTGCAGGGATGGGCACTCCCAGCCCCCAGGACAGCCCTGCAGTGCCCTTTCCAGCAGAAATTCCCTGTACACCTGCCGGGATAGGCACCCCAAACCCCTGGGCAGCCCCGCAGTGCCCTTTCCAGGCAGGAATTCCTCCTGGATAATCCATGTGCTGCTGCCCGGGGGGAGCTGAGGCTGCGATCCCAACGTGGGTTTGTTTGGGTGGCACTGCCCCCAGGACAGCCCTGCAGTGCCCTTTCCAGCAGGAATTCCTCCCGGATAATCCACTCCAAATCCCCAGGACAGCCCTGCAGTGCCCTTTCCAGCAGGAATTCCTCCCGGATAACCCATGTGCTGCTGCCCGGAGGGAGCTGAGGCTGCGATCCCAGCCTGGGTTTGTTTGGGTGGGACCCCCCCAGGACTCAGCCCCCGTCCCCAGCTCTCCCTTTGGAAATCCCAGACACTTTGTCTCTGTCCAGGCTCCGCTGTTTCCCTCTGAGCCCTCGTGGCTCTTTGCCTGAGCCCTTCTCGGCAGCGGAGGCTCTCGAGGGATGCGGAGCGGCTCCGTCAAAACAGCGCTGCGGTTTGGGTCCCGCCGGGACCGGCGCCGCTCGGAGGGGCAGAGGGGGAGCCTCAGTTCTGTCATCGCTGGGGAGCCTCTCCGGGCACACGTCAGCGAGACAACTTCCCCAAATTCGGGCCGGGAGACCTGGTGTGACCTCAGAGCCGCAGCCTGAAACTGCTCCTGCCGCAGCAGAGAGCCCTTGTTGTCCCTGCGCGGAGCAGTGACAGTGCCCAGGGCTGGGACACCTCTGCTGCCTCAGGACCCCACAGTTACTGAGCTGCAAATCCTCCCAGCCCATGGAGTCCAAGCTGTGCCCCATCCCCACCCTGTCCCCAGCCCGAGCTCTGAGTGCCACCTCCCGGTGCCACCTGCAGGGATGGGCACTCCACACCTCCCTGCCAGCCCCTGCCAATGCCTGCCCTCCCTTTCCATGGAGAAATTCCTGCTGGTGTCCAACTGAACCACACTCCACACAGATGGCACTGCTTGTTCTTTTACACATCAAGATAAGGAAACTGATTTGCCTCATTTGCTAAGGAAACCTTTTCAAATATAAATTTCCAGTGCTTTTTAATGACATAAAATTCCACACATTACACTGGACATTGACCAATCAATTCTTGCCACATTTTCCATATCAACACAGTCCTGTACCTATGGGTGATGACTTGACCCAGTTTTGGAGTCAGGATTTGGCTGCTTTGGTTTCCAGGTGCTTGAGAACTGCACTTATCTCTCTGCTCATTAAAATCCCAGAATATTTAACTCAGAATTAACAAAACCCTCGTGTTCAATTCCCTGGGTCAGGATTTCACTGCTGATGTTTATACCTGAAACCTGGGGAACGGAAGCAGGAATTAAAGTGGAGATTAAATACAGACAAGGAGGATTTTCATTTCATAAGAAGCAAAGCTAAATGGACAGAACCCAAAAATACTCATCAGTGCTTAGCTGGTGGCAAAGTAAAACATCAGAATAAAGTCTGAAGATGATTTTTTTCCAATAGAATTTCTAATCTGACAGAAAGGCGCCAATTCTCTGATACTAATTCTTGACTTTCCTCCCCTATATCCACAGCACGTCCCTTCCCGGGGAAGTTATTCCTGTGGGCTTTTACTCCTCTTCAGTAATTACTTGTGGTTTCAGTCTGGTTTTGTGGCTGTTCTGTCAGGACTTTGCAGAACTTACAAAAAGCAACCCCAAACTGAAAGCATGGAAGTCCCACGGTGTCACATTGTCCCTGTGTCACCAGGAGGCTCTGGGCAGCCCCAGAGGAGGCAGAGGCAGGAACAGGGACAGGGACAGGGACAGGCAGGGACAGGGACAGGGCCAGGCAGGGGCAAGTCATGGCCACAATGTGAATAACAGTTTTGTCCCTGTTCGGTCACCTTGAGCAGAGCAGACTCTCTGTGACACAGAGCTGCTCCAGGCTGGCCCAGGGCTGGCCTCAGTCCCTCTGCCCACCCTGTCCCCTTCCTGTCCCCATCCTCCCCTCCCCAGGTCCAGCTGCCCTCCCAAGCTGCCAGCTCTCCTCCCTGCCCTCCTCACCCCTCTGATCACACACAGCCTGGGTTCCATTGCCGTGTGGAATGTCTGAAATTCCCAACCACACCAAGCCTCTCACTCCTCTTCATTCCCTCCACGCTCCCTTCCCTCGAGTGCATTCAGCAGAACCTCCTCTGCTTTGAAGGTAATAAAAATAAAGTTGCATGAAATGCTTGACTTGAATCATGTACATTGCGTGAAATGTACACATTTTATACCCATTTTAACTTTTCCTTGTTTGCAGGCTTTGGTTTGCCCGTTGTTTTATCTGCAGTGTTTCAAGCAGAGCCTGAGCTCCTAAAGTTCGGTGATTTCCAAAAAGGAGCAAGAGACGCTGCAGTTTATCTGAACTTTGGGAACATTTTCCCCAAACTCAGACTTTGTTTTAACGCTTGAGAGCATCGGAACCTTCAGTTGTGTGCTGACATTCAGATTGGGCAATGAATGTATTTTCCAGCCTGACTCCAAGTCTCGCTTCTGGTGCCAACAGAATTCACATGACCCAAGGCAAGTCTGCAAGGCCATGAGATGGCATCGAACCAAAACCCTGCCAATGGCTCTTCTGGGGAATGAAAAATTGTTCAAACCCAAAGCTTGGCTGACTTCAGTCCAAAAGAACTGATCTGGGAGAATAAAACCCCAGAACCTGCCCTGGACAAGGGGATTGGCGTTGGACACCCCTGCAAAGGGTCACTTTTATTATATATTCATGTCCTGAGTTGCACTGATCTCTGTCTCACTGCTCTCTGTCTGCTGCTCAGCTCCAAGACAGTCCAGCAATGGAATAACAGATTTGGGAAGAGGGAAAAATCCTGCACTCCATGACAAAACCAGAAAGAGATTCTCTCTCACTGTGGCAGATGTGTTGTGGTGGGAGAATGGTGGGAGGAATGGGGAGCACAGGAGAAGGGAAAGGACAGAAGGAAAAGGTAAGGAAAAGGAGGATCTCCCACAAGAAGCACGTGCAGGTATTCGAAGGAGAGAAACCCAAGGTGATTTTGAGCTGTGTGAGGTAACGTGAGAGCAAATGACAGTGTGAAGGTAAATCTTTGAAGTGAAATGTCATATTGCAATCCATGTTATTTAAAAATCATGGAATCCCAGACTGGTTTGGGTTGGATGGGACCTTAAAACACATTCCATTCCTCCCCTGCCATGGCAGGGACACCTCCCACTGCCCCAGGCTGCTCCAAGCCCTGTCCAGCCTGGCCTGGGGCACTGCCAGGGATCCAGGGGCAGCCACAGCTGCTCTGGGCACCTGTGCCAGGGCCTGCCCACCCTCATAGGGAGCAATTCCTTCCCAGTATCCAACCTAAACCTCCTCTCTCTCAGTGGGAAGCCATTCCCCCTCATCCATCTCTTATGGAGTCTGATATTCAGATGCACCAAAAGCATCAGCACTGTCAAAACTCAGTGCACCAAGAACTAATTCACAACAGAAAACAGACCCTGAAGCCACTTCCCTTTTCCAGTTTTGCAACTCCCTTCTTTATGTTAATGATCTTATTCAATCATTTTTACCTTCCCTCCAAGAATTTCACATTGACAGTCTCGGCACTCTCCCGGTCTCAGGGGGGATTTACCAGGGTATTTAATATTGCAAAATTCAAACTCTGAAAGATTGTGTTACCTGACTAAAGGAACACAAACACACCATTTGTTTCTGTCATGTGCTTCAGTTACAACCTCAGTCCTCTCCTTTTAGGCAAATGACTTGAAAAAGAGGAAAGAAATCATAGAAAGAATTTCCATCATTGAGGATGACATTGTGTCCTTTACCACTGAGTCAGAAAATCACTTCCAGCTTTAATCTGCAGTGACTGATCTGCCAAGGGGAGCTTCATAGAAAGTGCAATAGTTTCAGGGCACTTTCTGATGGATAAATCCCCATCAGAGACTCAGCCCAAGGCTGAGGGCTGAAGCTCACAATTCATCTCAGAATGAACAAGCTCCAGAACGATTCCTTAAAAAATGTACAAGTCACTCATTTTCTTCAGTCTACTTCCTTTTTTGTTATTTTCCCTGTATTCAGTTCATGTTTTTGATTGATTCAGACACCTCTGGGCAGTTGTGCCCATTCCCAAAGCTCTGCTGGGCACCCACCCTGCAGCTCCTTCCTGCCCAGAGGGTTCCAGGAGCCAGAGCTGAAACTGAGCCTTGGCTTTGCTCTCTCCTAGGGGAGCCTCAGGGTGGGCATCAGCAGGAATTTCTGCATGGAAAGGGAGGTCAGGCCTTGGCAGGGCTGCCCAGGGAGGTTTGCAGTGCCCATCCCTGGAGGTGGCACTCAGTGCTCGGGGCTGGGGACAAGGTGGGGATGAGCACGGATGGGACTCATGGCCTGGGAGAGCTTTTCCAACCACAAGGATTCTGTGAATTGGTTCAACACCGAACATATGAACAGAGTGTGGTCTGAACTGTGTGTCTCTGAGACAAACCAAGGGCACAAATGAAAAGGTTGGGCCAAATCAGCCTCTCCCCATTCTCACAGGGATTTTCTCCCGTGCTGGGCTGGCACGAGGGCAGGAGCAGCTCTGCAATGCCCCTCAGAGCAGGGAGCTGCTGAAAGCAGACCCAGCACTTTGAGCCTGGGGCTCACTGCCTGCTGGGGTGGCTGAAGGCTCCTCTGCAGCAGCTCAGACTCGCCGCAGGCAGGTCCAGGGTAAAACTCAGCCCTCTGAGTTCCACCCCTGCTGCTCCTCCTGACCCCAAACTGTGCCCAGGGACACAGAGTCCTCATCCGCAAGGGTCTGCTCTGAAAATGCTGCACGGGAGGGGTTCTCCCTCCACCTCTGCCTCCTGTTCACAGCTCATTTATCATTTTACTTTAAAAACACCCACATTCCGGCCGGCCCTGTGTCAGGTGTGGGTTGATTTTCTCCTCACCCAGCAGCAGACCCCAAACACACACATCCCCAGCTCCCCCTGAAGCTCACCCCCTGTCCCCTCCTGCAAATCCGAGTGTCCCTGGAGGTTTCCCTGCCTCTGTGGATCCCCGGCAGGCGCTGTCAGAGCCGCTCTCCCCACCATTCCCAGAGCACACTCTCAGTTCTGCAATGCCTGCCCTGCAGCTTTCGGACTCACACACTTCTGACAGCATCGGTGTGGTTTGAGGAAAACAAAACCCACACACACACACGAGCACAAAGCCAGAGACAGGGCTGAGGAATGGCATCATCTTCTTGAGGCCAACAAAAATTCCATGTGTGCTTTCAAGTATTTATGAGAAAGAGACCCTTTTCATTGAAAGAGCCTCTTGTGGAGACTCATTTCAAACAGAGGGAGTGAAATAAACGCTCAGCTCCTGAAGCCTCAGAACTCAGATTTTATGCCACGAAATTTTCCAGCCTGGAGGTGACTGTGCAAGGCACAGCATGTCCTGAGCCACAGCCTGCAGTCCCACAGGGCTCACACATTGACATTTTACATCCCCTCTGCCCCAACAGCCTTTGATTAGAAGGTATAAGGACCAAAAATTGCTTTAAAATATCAGAGTAGTTTATTTAACAGGGTGATTTTTTAAAAGCCTCATTTTCTTCACATGTTGGCATGACCACCTTGCCGCGGTGTGAAGTGAGGCAGGGGAGCACTGATAGGGGAATCTTTTCTCTTAAATCTTTGTTTGCTTTTTCCTGTATTTAAATCCACCCAGATTTATCAGTTTGTAATTGCAGCCTAAAAAATTCCAATCACATCCCCTTGTCTGGGATCCCCAAAATTGTCCCTTTCATAGGTGAAGCCCTCAAATTTATCAAATTTTATGCCCCAATCTGCAGGACAGGCCATTAAAGCAGAAACCTGACTGCATTTTCAGAGCTTTGATGGAAGAAATCTGGAAGACATCGTCAGATTGAGCAAATATGGAGCAAAACAAGGTGGTCAAAAGGCCCAAGGTCCACAAAGCACCACTGAAATGTTGTGAAATCTCCTCTGAAAGACATTTTGCAGCACTGAATTGAGTGGGGAGACTCCAAAGTGTGGATTTGGGTCTCAATGACACCTCCAGAGCCAGCCCAGGACATGCACATGGCTCTGCTGAGGCTCCCAAGGAGCCCTCCCTTTCCCCTGACTCACTTCTGCACTTTCTAATGATTGAGATGATGCCTTTGAAACCCAGGGGAGTTTGTAATTAGAGATTGTAGAATTTGGGGCCTTGGGGGAGCATTTCCAAAGAAACAGAAACTTCTCGGAAACTTCCTAACTCTATTTCTAGGCTCAAGTAGCCACATTTTATCTAAAAACTTAACTTGGTAGAATGAAAAAGTTTGTTCTATATGAATGTCCACAAGATAGAAACATCTATTTCTTGAATCAACTCAAAAATTAAAGGGAGATGTAATAACTCCACACTCTAAAAATGGTGTGTGCTGAGGAAAAATACTGTGAAAAGAAGGAAATTGTCTGTACAGGTGCAGGAAGTGCCACAGCCAGAAACAAATTCTGGTGGAGTTGTACAACTTCTGTTGAATTCTCTTGAAATAATTACCCCCACTTCCCTCATCTCCTGATCCGTGAGCCACTTGCAAAAGAAATGGAATTCTCTCTGCAGGTGAAACACAATTTCACTTCAGAGTGAAAAGAACCAGGAGAAAACAGCTCCTCCGGGGATTTCTGAGCCAAATAACCACAGATTCTTAGAGCATTCGGAGATACTTGAGCTGAGTTAATTGCTGTATTTTTGGGTGTTGTGATTGCATAAACGTTCACAAAGAGAACCATGGAGAAAGCCCTGCTAAGAAAGGAAATTTTGAGTCTTGTCTTAGCAGAAGAACATTTACAGGTCTGTGCACACAGAGAGTCCCAGGAGAGCCCTGAACCAAAATTCTCTCTTAATTCCTCCTTTGCCCCCGAAGCTGGGCACCTCAGCAATTTACACCTTCCCAAAAAAAGGAGGGGGTGAGCCCCTGGGTCCTGTTCCCCTGAGCCCTGGGAGGGGAGAGCAAAGCGGAGTTTTCACACAAGGCAAAGCAAGGCAAGCAGGAGACAATGAGATAAAAGAGAAATATTGTACTAAAATAAAAGGGCAAAGCAGGAAAACCTTGGAGTTCCTTCATTGGGTGCTGATGCTCGAGGGCTCAGCCACTAGAGGGAAATGTGAGATAAGGAAAAAGGGAACTTAACCCCGTCCAGCTCGAGCTGTGCCTTCTTTCCAAAGCTTCAGAGATCAGATTTTAGTGACAAAATGCATTCAGTGATTTTAGAACTGTGTAAAGGGCAGGAAGGAAAAGCTGGAGGGGAAGAGGCCTTGCCCTGCCTCCAGGAGAGCCTTGCCCACAGCCGTGCCCTGCTGGGCACTGATTTACCCCAGAGCTCCCCTGGCAGTGCCTGGCACAGATCCTCTGCCACCACGGAGTGCCATGGGCTCAGGACAGCACTGCCATGCATAAATATGAGATTTACTTCTCAGCAGACAGGAGCAGCTGTAGGGTTGGGTTTGACCCTTTGTGGATGATCCCTTTGCTTCATTTCACACGAAATACACTCACCCATGGTGGAGTTTGTCCTGGCCCCTGATTCACCAGTGGCTGAGGACATTGATAAATCTGGATTTCAAAGCCACAAAATGGTTATTTGACATTAATTCAGATTGTTCTCTCCTGTGTACAGCAGCAGCCATGGGCAGGGTGTTAAATACTCCCCCAGCTGCCCTGATGGAGGCTGGGGGTGTAATTTGGATTCTGCTCTGCACCAATCCCAGGGAACAGCAGGTTCGTGCTGGCCCTGCAGGCACTGAATGCCAGGACCACACAATTATTGTGTTTTGTCTGTTCCTGCCCCAGTCCTGTGCTGGGGCTGGTGACATCAAGGGACAGATGGGGAGCGGCTCTGCTGTGCCACCCACACTGACTCAGCCTCTCCCCAGGGTTTGCAGTTTGAGCTTGTCTCATCCAATGGGGAGCAGTGACGTTTTCCTGTCTGATTTTGCCCAGAAAGTCCCATTTTCCCCAAGCCAGGTCTCCTCCAGAGCTGTGGCAGGAATGTGTGGGGCCAGATAAGAACTCATTTCCATTTGTGTGCAATCCAGCCACACGGCGCTGCTGGCAGAAAATTCAGCTTCAGAAGCCTAAAAACATCATTTCTTTCCTCAGACGAGTTCAATTGGCAGATGAAATGGGGGGCTGGAACTGAGGGGTGTTTAAAAGGGTGGTTTGGAGTTTGTGGCGTCTCCACAACCCCAGGCCTCAAAGCACTGCCAGGAGAGACATGCCAGAAATTCTGCCCAAAGCCTCTGTGCCAGCACAGGGCTCAGAGCGCTGTTTGATGTATAATCCTAATGTTAATTAGGAATTTCTTGGCCTCTGGGACAAGCTATGTTACAAGAATTAAAAATCTAAATCTTCAGCAGGAAAGGGAAGCTCTGGGAAATGCCCTGTTGTACAAATGGCTCTGTTGGTAAAACGGAGCAGGGTGTAAATCCTGAGCACATTTCCCTGACAGGGTCAGAAGAAAGGAAAAGCTTTGGTGCCAAGCTCAGGGTCCTCCAAGGCCCTCCCTAGCACTTTCTCTCCCAGGGCTAGAGGGAATAAACACAACATTCCTGTGGATACCATTACACCTCAGGCTTCATTAATGCAGAACTGCATTTAATGCCAGTTCATGGCCTGGCATTACCCCACAAAGCTTTCAGGAGTAGTTTGTCTCATTTTCTTTTCCATTCCTCTCCAGAAAGTTAGAAATAAGATAAGAAAGTGTTTCTCTGCTGCTCTGCTTCTCCCAAGAAAGAGATGGGAGCAAGGATGTTCCCTGACGTGGCTCCCTGGGTAAGACAAGGAGAATTAAAGTTATTCTAGTGAGGAAAAACCTGGCCAAGAACAGGTGAAACATGGCCCCAAGCCCTGCCCAGGAACTCCCTGGGGAGTAAAAACACCTCAGGAAGCTTTTCTGGCATTGCTGTGATGAGCAGAGCTCTCCTGAGCTGGGGCATGCCCAGGAGGAATTCCCACCAGCTCGGGTGTCTTATGGAGGGGAAGGGAATCAGAGCTCAGTGTTTCCTCTTTGGATGGACACCCCAAAGCCAGGGAGGTGACAAGGGAGGGCACTTTGCCTCCCTTGCTCCCAGTGTTCAGTGACACAATCCTGTGTTTCCCCCCTAGCTCCCAGTGTTCAGGGATGAATTCCTGTGTTTTTTCCCTAACTCCCAGTGTTCAGGAATGAATTTCTGTATTTTCTCCCTTGCTCCCAGTGTTCAGTGATAAATCTGTTTCCCCCCCAGCTCCGTGTTCAGGGATGAATTTCTGTTTCTTCCCTAGCTCGCAGTGTTCAGGGATGAATTCCTGTGTTTTTTCCCTAACTCCCAGTGTTCAGGAATGAATTTCTGTATTTTCTCCCTTGCTCCCAGTGTTCAGTGACACAATCCTGTGTTTCCCCCCTAGCTCCCAGTGTTCAGGGATGAATTCATTTCCTCCCTAGCTCCGTGTTCAGGGATGAATTCTGTATTTTCTCCCTTGCTCCCAGTGTTCAGGGGTGAATTTCTGTTTCCCCCCAGGCTCCCAGCATTCAGGGGTATATTCCCGTGTTTTCTCCTCACTGCCAGAGAGCAGCAGTGCCCCTTCCCTGGGCTATCCCTGACACCCAGGACCAGCAGCTCCCCATCCAGATTCTCTCTCCTCCCTGGAAGGCAATGGCTCAGCAGTGGCGCTGTAGGAAGGGGAGGGATGAGCACAGCAAAGGAGGGATTTGCCTGCTGTGAGCTGGAGCGATATTCCCACATGGATCAGTCAGATCCAGCACTGCTATCCCCACAGGGCAGAGCTGCTGAAATGTCTCTCTCCTGCTGGTCCCCTGCCAAACATCGAAAGTACTTTTCACGCAGAGCAGTTCAACAAAACTGACAGTGTGAAGTGAGGGGAGGCCAAAGATGAATGAGACTGGCACAAGATCTAAAACCTACATGGAGCTGTTGAATTCCCCCCCAAGGAAGCAGGGAAAAGCTGCTTCTGCTTATTCTGGTTGATTTGATTCTGTTCTTCAGCTTTTTCCCTTAAAATCTGCATTTTACTTTCAGGCAAAGCTGCAGAAATTGGAGTTGGTGATAAGGAATTTCTCTGCTCCCCTTCTCCCTGGGCTCATTTCACTTGTTTATTGTTATCTCCCGGAGCTTGATCAGCTCAAAGGGAACAAAAGCATTGCCGGGTTTTCATTTCCTCACACGGACACTTCTCTTCCAATCCAACAAGAAGCAGCTTGGATTTTTGGGACAGAAATGGCAGAAAGGAGAAGTTTTTATGTTCTGTAACATTCTCCCTCATAGTCCCCTCATTCCTCACCAGCCCCTGCAGACTATATTTCCTCATGCTATTAGATTGGAAAAATCTCTAAACTATTCCTAGCCACTTGAGAAAATATCTGTCTGTGTATTTTGGGCATTGAAGTACAAGTGATTTACATTTTCCATCTCTCCATTAACCCACACCCTCATCTCCGAGTCACCCGAGGGCTGCTGCCTCTGTCCTTTCTTCCTCTACTCTTTCTGGGACAGCCTGAATGTTTTATTTCTGTGAGGGCTGCTGGTACCATTGGAAAGCTCAATTAAGGATTTTTTTCCTTGGAATCTCTCTCCCCTTCAAGCCCCTGTAGTCATGGTTTGGTGACTCCACACCCACAAAGTTTTGCACACTTTTGTAGGAGAAGGACCATGAAAGTGAAACCTCTTGGGCTCCTGTGCACCGAGAGGAGCAGAGCATGGACAAGAAATGGCCCAGATAAAGGCTGGGGGTGATCAGTGGGATCTTATCTGTCTTTGTGCTTTTAACCTACACAGATTCTTTCCAGGGAATTCCAGCAGGGAACACCTGCAAATTGTGCCATCTTTGGCTGCAGCCTCTTTGCCTTTTGGTTTCATTTCCTCAGCATGAGACCCTTACAGAAATATTCCGTGCCAGGAAAAAGGGTCTCACCAAAGCAGAGGAGATGAAGTTTTCAAAACTCCGAGGTGCTGAGCTCCAGGAAGGTGAGGGTGGAGAAGGACTGCAGCAGCTGGTGACACTGCAGGTGAGGATCCTGCTGGGACAGTGTGCGTGGATGTGCCAGGAGCAGCCCTACCTGGAAGGATGGGCACAGCTCCCACTGCTGCCAGCCTGAGCAGGACCTGAGCTGGCACCCACCGCTGGAAGTGGCTGTTGGGGAGGATGAAGTAGGAAAGCCTTATAAATATGATTACCTGGCAAAAGATGCTGAGAATATGGAAACTATGAGCGAGATTGAAATGAAGACAAGCTTTGAGATACCAAACCCCAGGTACTGAACAATTGGAAACAATGGTGTGGCCACTGAAGGGAATCCCCTTTGGATTAAACAATCCCCTCTGCTTGCAGACAGCTCCAAGGGGCAGAGCAGACCCTACCAACTTGGCAGAGGGTCCAAAAAGCAGTTTTTAGAGTTTAAAATATAACGCCGTATGGTAATGCAATGACTCTCATAGGCTGTATGTAAATGTTGCAGGATTTGTAGCTTGCTCTAGATTGGTTAGTGAAAATTAGAATATTCAGCACAGAAGATGATTTATTGTATTGTAAACGGCAACCACGGGATTCTATTCTGTTCTATTCTATTCTATTTTGTTCTATTCTCTATTCTGTACTTCTCTCTCTCTCTCCCCTCTCTCCCTGCTCTGAGCTGTGTCTGGCAGCTCCCAGCAGCTTCCCTACACCCACACCTTTCACAATAAACCTCATGCTCTAAGATCTGACTTCAGAGATCTCTCGTCTCCATCCTGACTGTCCGAAACAAAACCAACCCAAATCCTACAAGTGGCACTGAAGTGGCGCTGGCAAGGAAGGGTCGAGGGCAAAACATTTTCCCTTCCAAAATCCAGGAGTGCCTCGACCTCTCTGACAGATTCCTGCTCTCACCCTCTGGCAATAGCCCACGAGAGCTGAGAAGAGCCATCAGGAGGAGAAGGGAGAGTCCATCAGAGCCTGTGCCCGGCCCCATCAGGAGAAAAAAGGAGAATCAATTGGATCCTGTGCCTGCCCCGTGGCAGAGATGTGCAGCCCTAGCGCAGAGCAGAGCTGCAATGCAGAGGGTGCAACCTTTCACTGAGCAGAGCTGCAGGATGCTCACTGAGGAGGGACAGCTGAATTGCTTTGGGGCATTCAGCCAATCACCCACAGCTTCATTTTCACCAAAAAATATGAAAACATGGAAAACCACAAGGGAAATTTGCATTACAGGTAAAACATATTTTCACAGATACAAAAGTCAAGTGAATCTCTATCTCTTTTTTGTGACAGCATTCATGATTTCTGGAAAGAAAACTCTTACTGTTTCTCATTTTTAACCAGATGCAATTTCACAGTTCTGACTACAAATAAGATTACTTATCTCTCTGAAGCTCCTGCAAAGAATTCCTGCACTACTCTGGAAATCAGGAATAGCTCTGGAGTGTTGTAGGGAGCCCTGCATCGTTAGGAACAGTGAGGCTTGAGAAAATGCCAGACCAATTCCACTCTGCCTTCTCTTCTTGTTCTAAATTGAAGATTTATTTGGTGGCATTGCCCTGCCGTTGGCCTGGCCTGTTTGCAGCAGCAGTTTTCTCACAGGGCATCTCCAGAGAACACTTGGGTAATGTTCTTTAGGCACAGAAAAAATGTGCTTCAGAGGAGAGAACATCTGGAAAGTTCTCATGGAAAGCTGTGGGAAGTGCAGGGAGATCTTTGGAGGCAGGAGGAGATTGTGTTAATACCAAATGTTGAATTCCTCACTAATACAGGCTGAGGGACTGAAAAGAACAGGAGCCATGTGCCCCTTTCTGCCCATGTGGATACTGCAGATCCCATCCTGGGCTCGGAGCAGGGAGCTCAGGGATGCTCCAAGGCTGCTCAGCTCAGAGCAGGGAGCTCAGGGATGCTCCAAGGCTCCTGAGCTTGGAGCAGGGAGCTCAGGGATGCTCTGAGGCTGCTCTGTGCCTCCCTGAGTGCATTGGCACTGCCCTGCCCTGTGTGAAGGTCATTCCCACTCACTGCTGCCATGGACCAGCCAGGGCCATTAGCAATATGGCTGAATGTGCTCAGCCATTCCCAAGATGCCTGGAATGGAATTTCAGAGCGTCCTGACTCTGCTCCTGCTGTTGCCTCCTGCAATAAAGCTGTAGTTAGTCACTCCTTTCCTCCAGGGACAGAGATGCCGACACAGGGAAGGTGATTTACAGCAGACAGATGAGAAAGGTTGAATAAATATCTCATTTAGGGCCGATTATGCTATTGTTATTCAGGAGGAATCGTTGCTTATTCCCACCAGGACCCACTCTTGGATTAGCCTTGGCCATAGCAGGAAAGGCCTTTAAAAGTCCTTTTTGGCACGGAGTTCCCTGAGCTCAGCCCCTCTGCAGTGCGGCAGGGCCGGGGCTGCTGCAGGGGACAGGACAGGGCTGGCACAGCCCAGCTGAGAGCCCTGCACGGCTGGCAGCTCCACAGGGAGCAGAAATCTCCAGATCCAGGGGAATGAGGGAGCTGATGGAGCTGAGAGTGCTCCCAAGTCACTCCTGCAGGGACTAAGCCATACCTCACTGCTCCAGTCGAAGGATTGCTCCCATCATCCTCCCCCAAAATCCATCACTGCTGGGGACGGATGCTGGGAATTCACCTCCTCATTATCCTCACATGCCTCTGCATGAACTCAAAAGGGACACATTTCTTTTTTTCTCTCTCTGAGCATGAAACCGGGAAAGTTTCTGGAGTAGCAAAGGCCGTGGAGCAGCTCTCACAGAGCCCAGCCAGGCACACATACCATGAAGCTGTGAAACCTCAGGAAATGCAGAGCCCACCTTGCAGTTCATTAAGTCCAATGCTAATTGAGCTCATGGGCATGGAGCTTGGAGCCAGGGAACAGGGACAGGAGGAGAGGGAATGGCCTCAGGCTGGGCCAGGGGAGGCTCAGTTGGACATCAGCAGGAATTTCTCCATGGAAAGGGAGGTCAGGGAACTTTGGAGTGCCCATCCCTGCAGGTGCCCAAGGATGGACTGACTCAACAAGTGCTGAAAGCTTTTCAATTTAGCTCACACTTTAAAAAGCCCCAAACCAACACGGAAGTTTTTAATAGTGTGGTTTCTTTGTTTCCTCTGCTGCTGCTCTGCTATGACTTCAGAAGTTTTTAATCTCCTCTCCCCAGCCCTCCCAGAGCCACAGCTGCTGCCTGTGCCAAAGCCAGCCCATGCCCATGGCAATCCTGTGCCAAAGCCAGCCCATCCCCATGGCAATCCTGTGCCAGAGCCAGCCCATCCCCATGGCAATTCTGTGCCAAAGCCAGCCCATCCCCATGGCAATTCTGGGCCAGAGCCAGCCCATCCCCATGGCAATCCTGTGCCTGGAGTGTGGAGTGGCTCCAAGCCTGGCAGGAGCAGGGGAGCACTCACAAAGACTGCTGAGGGAAATCCCTGGGTGATGGATTTGCTAATTCACTTCACTTTCATTTGCTAATTAACAAGCTCGAGGGAAAGAAGGAAAGCTACCATCGGTACAGATTCTGTCCCTTTGTTGCTCCAAGGGAAAAGAGACTTGTTTGCTGTTTATTTGATATAATCCCAATGACTCTGGGGCTGCTGAGCTGAATTCGGGAGTTTTGGGTCAAATACCTCAAGCAGGCCCATTCTGAATTCTCCATCCTGCAAATTCCTTCCTGCAGGGCTGCAAAGTTCCACTAAACGTGGAATAAAATATTCCTTGTGGTCACACTGCAGCACCTCCTGCACATTCCCTGCCACGGAGCCATTCCTGCTGCCCAGGGGAGCTCAGGGCTGCAGCCCTGGGGAGGCCAAAGAGCCCCCGGAATCCTTCCTAGAGGAGAAAAATGAGCTATTTGCAGCTCGGAAACAGAACACAGCTCACAGCCAAGGATCTGTGCATGAATGAGGGAATTTCAGTCCTGCTGGCGTTCAGAGCTCCTGGTTCCCAGGGAACTCAGCTCCTTCCAAGCAGAGTCTGTGCTAAGATGGATAAAACAAGCACGAGGTGCTTTTTCCCCTTTTCCCCTTTTTTCCCTTTTTCCCCTTTTTTTCCTTTTTTCTCTTTCCCCCCACAGCTGCTCCGTGCTTTGCTGTGATCTGACTGAGCCGTCTGGACTTGTGTTTGCAGACTTTCCTCACCCCAGAGAACACTCAGGCAGTTTTGTTTTTCTGAAGGCACCAGAGCTGCGCAAATGGACAGATGTGAAGGAGGAGCTGGGCTGCACATCAGAGCCCCTGCCCCTGGAAATTCCACCCAAATCCCCCTCAATTCTCCCTGCCAGTAAAATGAGGTGTGAGTTACTGACTGAGCCACGGAACAGACCAAGGGCTTGAAATGTTTCCCTATTCTTGGATGGGAAACGTTCTATAAATTCCAAATATTTTTACTTAGGTGAGAAAGCGTTTTCATAACACTCAGTCCAATATAGACACCTTTATGCTGTCACTCAGGGGGAAATTACGAAGTCCAGTGGCTTGAACTTTTCTTAGAGATTGCTTTTAGTAGTAAAGGAGAGCATTTCAAGAGCTGATAACCACATCATTTTGATCCTTTTAATCCTAAGGAAACAATCCAGGGCACATCATGACATTGCTGGAACCGTGCTGATGATGCCATGGCAGAATGTGATTCATGGATTGCATTTTTTATCCTTCCATTCCCACTGGGCTTGTTTATTGACATTAAAATGTGGCCTGGCTTAGACAAAAATCTGAATAAAGTTCTTCAAATGTGCATTCAGCAGTGTGGACACTGCACCTTGATAAAGCCAACACAGAGGGTCGCAGCAGGAACCCCTGAAGGGTGGGGATTCCCCATGGAGATTTCACTCATTTCCCCCTCTCCCTTCCATTTCAAAATGCTCTAAAATGTACTTATTTCTTTCCTTCTAACTCTGTAAAAACACCTCAACAGATGAAAATTAGACCCAGGTTAATGAGATGAGCCAGAGCCGAGGAATTCTAGAGACAATATAGACATAAGTGTCTACTCATTCCAGCCAGGAGTAAATTGCCTTGTTCCACTTTGATGGATTGAGGGTTTTTTCCCCTGATCACAATTGAGTACAGAATATGTGAGATTGAAATTAGAATATATTAGCTTGCAGCATCCATCAGTTTATTGTCAGAATGAGATTGTTAAGCAGAGATTCAGATTGATGGGCTTGCAGCAGAACCTGCTGCGGGAAGGAGAGGCAGAAGGAAAACAGAAACAATTTTAAAGGGAAAGCATTTCTCCTAAGCAGCACAGCAGACAATACAGAAATCATTTCAATTGTTCCCTAATTTGGAATTTATATGCCCTCGTAGGGCTATTAAGAAGAAATGACAAGAAGGGCTAAATTGATTTTAATTCCTAAAGTTTCCCTTCAGGAAGTGCCCTTCACAAAGCACACACTCAGTGCTCAGTCCGGGACTGCCAATCCTGAGACAAACATTTCTGAAAGTGGCTTTTCTTCAGCCAACTTCGTCCAGTGTCCCTCAGTTTTGGGTTTCTGTTTCTCCTCCCAGTGATAAAAAAGAGCAACAAATCAAAACCAAAAATCACCTCCCTTGACCTCTGCCCTGATGTTGTCCAACAAACACTTCCCAGTGTTCCTCCCAGCGTTCCTTCACGCGAGGGCAGCTCCATTTTATTTCACTTCCTGAGGCACAGAAATCCTTGATCTGTTCTGATTGTTTTTCCTTCATTTTTCCCTCCATGTGGGACCATTTGGACCCTCACAAGTTCCTCAGCCACGAGCACAGCATCCTCCTGGCTGCTGCAGCAGTGACAAAGTGAGAAATCCCATTTATTGCACTGCCAAATCCCAGGAAAAGCATCCTGCAGCTCGGTGGGGCTGCGTGGGGGAAATCAGATCACACGAACTGTGCTCAGATGTGCTGCAGCTCCAAAGTTCAGGATTTGATCAAGTAAAAGTCTCCTGGTCATGAACTTGGAGCAGTATTCACTGAGATTCAGCAGCACTCCGGGTCAGGCTGGCTTGGAATTGGAGATTGGGACAAACAGCCCTGCTCCAAGGAGAGAAAGAGGAAAAACCCCAAGCCTCCCAGGATTTGCTCATTCCAGCACTGTCCCTCTCCACCATCCTCAGCTCTGTGTCAGCAGCCAGGCAAACTCCTGGCTTGTAGGAAAACAGAAACCCCAACATCTCTTTTTCCGTCTTTACAAAGACTACAGCCAAAAATCCCAAACTCAGACCAATTCCCACCCAAATCTGCACGTTGTGCTAATCACCAAGTGCTGATGTGTGAGCAGTTTTTATCAGAGTCTTGGCAGAGTTTTCCTCACACGGATGTTCCCTGGGCGTGGAACTCCAGTGTGAGAGCAGCAGGATCCACACAGGCCCCAGGACTGGGAAAATGTGCTCGTCCAGCTCCCACAGAGCGAGGCCATTAATTCCATGCTTTAAGGTCAAATATTCTTTCCCAGACTCTTGAGAATGTTAAATGGTATTTACATATAATTACAGCCTCACAAAAAACATCTTTCCTTTCCTTTTCTTTAATTTCCTTTTTCCTTTCCTTTCCTTTCCTTTCTTTTAATTTCCTTTTTCCTTTCCTTTCCTTTCTCCTTCCCTTCCCGTCCCTTCCCATAAAAAACCCAGGGTAGAACAGGTTGGAATTTCCAGCTTTAGTGGCTGGAAAGCAGCAGAGTGACACCAAACTAAGGCAAAGGCTCAGCCATGAAGATAATGAAGATTTCTGGGATTATTTCCTGAAGGTTTTGTCCACCAGGGAACTTCTCTGAATTCAATCATTACAGAACTCCTTTCACTCATGGCAAGGAAAGGCTGAGCCTTTCAACTTCCAAGAGAACAAATGATTTAAAAATCAGCACTTGTTTTTCCACATCTCCTTCTCAAGCAGTATCTCACCCCTGGGAAGGCTCCACTTCAACTCCTCTTCAAGCTGTTCCCTCAATATATTTGCACTAAAAATAAATCTCGTGGGGCCTCCAGCAAAGAACAGCAAGGTTTTATCAGCTTTTCATGTTGAAAGATCTGCAGGTGAGGGGTGGCTCGAGGTGAGGGACCTGAGCTCAGCCTTCACAGCACTCCCAGCCTTAATCTGAGCTTTTTCCAGAGGCTTTTCCAGCCCTGTGACTGCCATTCCGGATTCTGCTTTGCCAAAGGCCACACACAGCTCTCTCTGCTTCCAAAATGGCCCAGAAAAGCTCCAGCTGGAGGAGCTAAGGTTGGCTTTAGACAGTCAGGTCAGCAGAGTCTGCCTGGTTTGAAAGTCAAATCTCCAATTTATCTCCAGGAAGTGTTCACAGTTGAACATTTCCCACTCTGACGCAGGGTTTCACACTGAGAATTGTTCTCCTGCTGTGAATGGTACAGTTTATGCTATATAGGGAATATTTCTCTAATTAATGCAGCATGGGGGTTATTTATAGAACTGTACAATGTGCTCCAATAAATATTTGTGGCAGTGAGTCCTCAGAGTTAATCACATGTTGTGCAACAGCATTTTTGTTGTTTCCCTTTTAAATTCAATAAATTTTTTCATTCCACTGACTGTCCTGTGACTGTCCTGTCACTCTTACGCTACTGCTGCCTGTGAAAATTTACAGTTCTGTGCTTTTTAAATCCTTCTGAAGAAGTTTGTTCTGTTCCCTCCTTCCAGCTGCTGCGAAAATGGGACAAGGGACATGTTTGGAGTTGAACGTGCCCTGTACTCTTCCTTGCCAGAACTCAGAATATTTTTCTCCAGAGTAACTGGGAACTACAATGGCCACAGACCTGAAACTTTCTTTATGCAAGGAGGCAGTGAAATGAAAGCCAGAGCATTATCACAGTTACCACCATCCCAGTCCCTGTTATCGCTCCAAAACTGAGCAAATCAGCACATCCAAAGCTCATTTTCCAGGTTCCTAAGCAACTTTGGCACAGTGTCGCTGATGTTTTCACAAGTGACAGATGTTTTGCCTCAGATTTTGGTAGTGGGAGGGTCATTCCAAAACCAGCTGGATGAATCTGGCAAAATCTTTGGAAAACACTGATCTGGCTGAAAGCCAAAATATTTTGCTCCATCTATTGGACCAAAAAATTAATCTGAGTTGATTTTAACAATTTATATGTGGCTCTTAGCATTGAAAATGCTGGCTTACGTACTTTTTAAGTAAAGCCTAAAAACTTTGGTAAAGTTAGCCAGGAAATCTATCCCTGCATATCTCAGTGTGGATTTAAAAGCCAGTTTCAGATGATTCTGGATTTTAAAGCCAGTTTCAGATGATTTTGGATTTAAAAGCCAGTTTCAGATGATTCTGGATTTTAAAGCCAGTTTCAGATGATTTTGGAATTAAAAGCCAGTTTCAATGTGTTTCAGTGGAACAGCAGCCATCTCCTAGAACAGAAGCAGCAGCTCTGCTTGCAGCAGACAGCACAGCAGAGACTGTCCATGTCCCACCTCTCCAATCCCAGGAACTCGCTCTCTCCTTGTTCAGGAAACTCAGGAAGAAGGGAAAACCAGCCTTAGCCAAATGGTAAACATCTGGATTGCTCATTGCCTCAGCAATCCTCACTAGAATTAGCCACTAACAGTTCCCAGAAGAATAAGATTTACAATGTTTTTCTTCCTAATGGTTTTTTCTTTTCGGTCTGAAATTTGTGTTACTGGATTAAAGCCTAATAAATAAATTCTCCTGGAGGTGATGATTAATCAGTTTTGAGTTACTCAGATCTCTTGGCTGAGCAACGTTAGCTGAAGGGAAAGGTCCCAAAATCCTGAAATCCCAAAATCCTGAGTTTGTGCTGAGCTCTGCTCCAGGGCCGGGTGGCAGAGCTCCTTTGGCAGAGCCCCCAGTGAGGGGCAGGTTAAAATTCCAGCTGCTGGGAAGCTGCAGAGCTCAGGGAAGCACAGAACCATGGAATTATCCAGCTTGGAAAAGTCCCCCAGGATCACTGAGCCCATCCTGTGCCCCAGCCCAGAGCACTGAGTGCCACCTCCAGGTGACACTCCAGGGATGGGCACTCCAAACCTCCCTGGGCAGCCCTGCCAAGGCCTGAGAAATTTCCATGGAGAAATTGTCCCTAGGAAAGTCCAGCACTTTTCTTATTCCTTCTCTCCAGAACCTTCAATGTTTTGTTTGGACACCTTCCGCTATCCCAGGCTGCTCCAAAGCTGCCCTGGGACATTTCCTTCTCTGCTTCTCTTCTTCTCTGCCAACCTGTGCCAGGTGATGCTTTCTGAGAAACCAAAAGAGACAAAGAAGTGCCTCTGACCCCTCTGGTGCCCCTGCCCTGCAGCCACAGCAGGAGTGCAAACCAAAACCCTTTCTAGGAACCGAGAAAGCAAATGACTGGAGTTCGGAATTCCCATATGGAAGCTCCTCCAAAGGTAGAGCAACCCTTGACACTGATCAGTTAATCCCTTTAACTCCTTCTGAAGATCCCTGGCTTCCACTGCCTGTATTTAGCCTTTTTTGGTTGATTAAGTGTCAGTCTGAGAATATATTTCTGATTGCCACTGCCTTTGCCCTCCCCAGCAGCAGGAAACACATGAGATGTCCTCGCTGAAACCCAACCATCCTGGCGGTTTAGAAGCCCATTGGATTTCTGCTTATGATCCAAACATCTGAATCCTGCATTGAAAAACTCAGTGTACATCAACTCCTTACAGAGCCGACCTAAAATGAGGGGAGAAAAGAGCACTTTTTGTAATTCCCATTTTCTATTTTGTATAGATTGATTTCCACAGTGCTCCGGCATAAAAGGAGCTACAGCCCAATATTTAACTTTTATATCATTCCTGGTTCTTCTAATCTTTACATTTTTATCCTATTACACAAAATAAAAACTGCGATAAATTTAGCGCAGTCAATAGTTTAAAATGAGTTCAAGTTTTGATCATTTTGGAGGTCATTTGCAACCTAAATTGAATGATGTGGCAGGAATTCCTGCCTGGATGGTGTGCAGGGAGCCCACCCTGCTGAGGAAGCATATCCTCACCAGAACATTCCCACTGAAGCCTCTGCATCCTCTGTATCCAAGGAGTGCCACCAAAAGGTGCCTGGAAAATGCTCCAATTCAAATAAATGCGAAGCAGTTCTCATTTAGTTTGCAAATCTCAGTCGGGAACACGCACTCCCCTCAGTTCCTCAGTTTTTATGGATTTGACCTTGGGCTCGCCCATTCCACAGAGTTCATCCATCTTTTTCATTGCTCCACTTGGGGAGATGGATGGAGCTGTGCAGGAATCTGTTCCCAGGAGTTCTCCAGGAGAAATCCTGCTCTGATCCACCCCAGCACCGTGGGGCTGTTCCCAGCTCAATCCCCAACACTCCCAGTGCTGCCAGGCTGAGCCCCAGGCTTTGGGAACAGGACAATTTTTGACTTTCCCTGCGAATTTTATGCATAAATATAAAAATATGTTCCACTGGGAGGCTCTGCTCTCAGGCATCATCACAGAATTGTGTCAGAGTCAGGCTGGAGCACTCCCAGGTGAGAGCAGTGACAGGGCGAGAGCAGAACTCCCAGTAAGAGGAGCAGACTGGTTCCTCTGTGGTGCCCAGCAGGGAGGGAGGGTTACCCCAGCCTGCCCTGGGGTGCTCAAAGCTGTCCAGCTCTGCAGGGCACAGGCAGTGCCACCCTCGATGCAGCAGAGCCCTGGAGCAGGCTGAGCCCTCGGCCGTGACTCCCAATAGACACCAACACCTCAACTCTGGGCTGGAACAGCAATCCAACGCATCCCGAGGAATTATCTCCTGTAAAGGTGCACATTCCCCCTGTTAATTGAAGAGCAGACACTGGGAATAAACAGGTAATTGGTTCTGGCTGGAAATGATTTATTGGGCACTGTAATAAATAGCACAGCTCTTTCTGCTGGCAGCCCACGGCTTCCCTCAGCCAGCTGCTCCTGCCACGATAATTGGCCTTGCTTGCAAATGTATTTGGATTGTACAAGATTTTCTGTTAATGCTGCGAGATGAAATGTCATCAAATGAGAAGTGTTTTTCAGGAACTCTTGACAGTGTAGCACCTGAAGAGCTGCAGTGCTGTGGCTGCAAACACGAGACAATTTGATTGTCCCTGTTCCAGATTCTTCCTGAAGAGAATCTGGAATGTTTTAACTGATGCTAAAGGTTTCAAGTGGAGTGTTATGGTTCAGCAAAAGATCTCACCCCAAATCACTTCAGCATCTCCAGACTGTGCCAGAAAATGCCCACAAGAGCTGTGGTTACCTGGATCAAGGTGAGCCACAGTGCTCAGAAAAACCTCCAGAAATAGGAATACACCCCCATGTTTCAGTTGTTGGGTGTCAGCTGCACCACTTTGTGCTCCTCAGAAAGCAGACAGGAGAGATGGAAGTGGATGCTGTCTCCAGAATGCTCTTAGGAAATGTCTTTGCAGCTGAAAAACTGCAGCTTTATTGCTCATTCAGAGTGGCTTTCACAAAGAGCCGCTCGGCTCCCAGCTCTGGAGAAAGGCACATTTATTCAGGAGAGAAAGGAATGGGGGAAATATGTTTGATGGATTATGCAGGGCCTTTTTCACTCATCTCCCTGTGTGTTCTCATGAGATCCCAGTGAAGCACTGGGAACCAGGGCACAGGGTGACAGGAGGGGCCCAGAGCAGACTGAGAGTCTCCACTATTCCATAAATACCCTCTGTCCCAGGAATCGCAGAGCCCACCCTGACCTGAGGGACTCAGAGGATGTCTGAACATGTTCTCCCTCGTGGTGCCTGCCCACGACTCCCCAGAGCACTTTCCCAGCTGCTCCAACCCTTTCCTGCTGTGTAACTTCAGCTCAAAGATTAGGAATTATTGTTAGGGAAGAGTAGGAAAGTCACAGATGCTGTTAGGAGTCAGGAATTCTGTGCAGAGCATCCACAAGTCCAGCTCTGGTGGAGCACACCTGGTTTCCCTGCACAACAAACAATATTCTCAGCTGAATTATTTCATGGGAAACATGATTCCAAATGTGCCACCAGCCAGGGAAGCAGATGTGGTTGGTGACACTCTTACACAACACTTCTTCAGTTTGAATTATTGCTTCCACGTACTGAAAACTGAAAATCACCAAAGCTGAAAGACAACTTTATTATCACACTACCTTTTTTCCCCCCTCTCATTTTTAAAGTCATATTAAAGTCAGATTTAATATCATTATATTTAAAGATTTAGATTAATCCCAGGACACCGAATCCTTCTGTGTCCCCAAAAGATGGAGCAACACTACTCAAGGCACATCCTCATGCAGAGGGAATAAAATGCTTTATCCTGGGGGCTCATGCCCGTGGAGACTCCTCCTCACTCCTGCCCTGCTGATATTCCCAAAAGAGCCACTGACTGTGATTTTTTTCATGGGCTGAATTACACAACTCAAATCATCTCTGCTTTCTCTGCCAGTTTGAGAAAAAACCTCGAGGCCATCTCTCCCTAACCGCTTTGATTATAATGCAGTTCCAAATTAGTGAATCAAAAGCCAATAAAAGGACATGAACAAGACAGAATGCCAGCCCAGGAAACCATAAATCCACGAAAAATAGCACTGCTCAACAGCTGTCCAGGTTTAACTTCAGAATAAACAGCAGAACACGTCACCTCTTGTTCTGCTTAGCATTAATTTACTGCCTGAAGTATTCATTTCCATCATTTCATGTTCAGAACTCTGAGGTCCATCAGCTGTTCCCAGAGCTCAGCCAATAGTGGGGCTCAGCTCACCCCGGATCGATGTGGGGCCGCTCTAAGAACAGATTAATTGGGGCCGATCAATTGATTGATTGATCATGCCCTGCCTGCTGCGCTCACTAATTTGGGAGCATTTCAAGCTCACAAGGCTTTCTACTGAGATTCATTGATTGCAGAGAGTAATAAAATGATGGCTGTGTGTTCAGCCGAGGGCAGAGAACTGATGGGAGCGAGGAGAGACTGCATAATGTCATCACCAGGGCGGGACGGGCAGAGCTGCAGTGCCCCTGCCCCGATCTTCCCTTCCCTCCCCTTCCCTTCCCGGGCTCAGTGTGGGAATTGGCTTTGCTTTGAGGCTCAGCAGAATTGTGTCTTACAAACTGAACATGAAATAACAGCCATGAACTAACAGCCATGAAACAACAACCATGAAGTAACAACCATGGAATAACAACTACAAAATAACAACCACAAAATAACAACCATGAACTAACAGCCATGAAATAACAACCATGAAATAACAATCATGAAGTAACAACCACGAAACAACAACCATGAAGTAACAACCACAAACTAACAACCTCTCTCTTCTCAGCACTGCACAGGACTCTGCAGGATTTGGATGCTCAGAGAATGAACACCATCACAATTAAATAACAAACAGGTGAATCTGGAACATCCCCCAGCCCCTGGACAGGTGAGGTTTGGGAAAGCATCCAGCTCTCTTTCTGTTGGAATCTGTGGAATTCTTTTGTCTCAGGAGCCCTGAACTGCGCCCTCCATGACACTCAGGAGTGGCAGGGTTGATTTTCAGAGCCTGTTTGGCTCCTGTTCTGCTCCTCAAATCCTCCTTGGGAGGAGGTTCCTCTCCACAAGTTCTGAGCACGCTGGGTTCCTGCAGCTCTCCACAAGGCCCTGCCGCAATTCCAGCTTCCCATCCCACATATTTTTGGAATAACCCCTCCAGATTCCACCAAGTTGCTGCTAAAGAGATGATACATGGCGAGGGAGAAAATCAGTCTGAGCCCCAGTCTGGGAACTCTTTGCTTTCCCTGCCATGACTGATCTCTACCCCAGCAGCGGCACCTGGCTCCTCATTTTCCTCTCCCGTCTAAGTCAAACAAATATTTCCTATGTCGAGATTGGATCATGCTGAAAAGGTCTCTTCCACAGCACTTCCTGCTGCCTGGAATTCATTGGAAATGGAGCTTATTACCTAGCACACCCTTGCCCTACAGCCTTCCCAAATACACAGTCTCTGCAGCTCCAATTAAACTGTTAATTGATGTCATTGCCCTCAAATTACCAGCTTTTTGTAGCTACAAATAAAAAGGGAAATACAGGAGTTTCAGAATTAATAAAAAATAGCAGCAGGTTTTCATTTCCAGCCTGGTGTTTGTATCCTTTCAGGACAACTTTACTGCCCTGGCTGAGTGCCCCGAGAAGAGCTGCCCTGATTTATTTTATTAATGACCCCATAGTCTGTGTGGGCTCTGAAATTGGGATGCTTTCTCATGCAAAGGCTGAACAACCAAGTATTAACAGGACTCCTGAGTGCCTCAGAACCTGCAGCTAGAATTCCTTAAAGCCTGACAGAAGGAATGTTACTCAACCTCTTCCTCCAAAAAACTCTCTTTGAGAAGGAAAAAAAAATCTATCACTTGTCTTGTACAAGTGAAATGAATTATTTTTTCTATTTAACAGGTATATTTTTGCCCATCCTGTTTCTCTGGTGGCTGCACACTCAGGAGTAGAGGGAAAACCAAGACCGAGATGGACAGTGGACATGGATCATAAGGGAATGTCCAAGATGGTGAAGGCTGCTGCAATTACATATATGGGCTTCTAAATTAAGTGTATAGAAAACATTCCAGTGAATTTAGCTGTGCACAAATAGCTCAGGATCCTGCTGGGAATCTGTCTGGAGACTGGAGCAAAGGCAAGGCTGAGGTTCCCAGCTCAGGGCTGGGGGAAAGCTCTGCTCTCCCACCCTGCTCTGCCTCTTGGCCTCCCCAGCCCTGAGAGTGCACTTCCCTCCCTTGCAAAGAGGATATTTAATTATAGCTGGGTATTTTAAGTTCAGGAGAGAGGAAGGAGGGGAGAAGCAAAGAGCTTTAAAGAGAAAACAATGGCCTTTTGTTTATGTTTTTAATATGGGAATTCTCCTGCCCTACTCTTAGTAACTCTGATTTAAAGGCACATCTGGATTTAAGGAAAAAAGGAAACCCAATCTGTAACCCAAGCACCGGGAAAAGGGAAGAGATCCTGACTAAGAGACCTTCCCCAAGCACTGTCACAGGCAGGGAAGTTTTCCCAACGGGACACATGGAAGCTGAGGTGGCATTGCTGATTTATTTCGTGAGTTATTTGGAGAGCAGGGGATGCAAAGCAGGAATGGAATGAAACAAGGGGTGCTGGGGTGAGCTGCTGCTGGCCACAGGCAAGGGCTGGGAAGGACCAAACCAAGCTTTCCACGGAAATGTGCCATGTTCCAGGTGCAGAGCTGCTCCAGTGCTCCTCAACACCCAAACTGCACACAGGAGGGCACACACCCTGCACAGGGCTGGGATTCTTTCTGGACAGGACTGAAGTTCAGACAGAACATTTTAGTTTCAAAATCTGTTAGTTGCTATTAACGGAAACATATAGATTACAGTATTGGAGTGGGAATGACACCAAGTTCATGTTTCCTCTCCCTTTTCTAATGAAATTACTGCAAGACATTGGCTGGACAAGACCTTCCTTAATCATCTCAACCACCCCACAAGAGAGGTCATTCTGCTGGAATCCACAGATCTGTCCCTGTTTGGGATCCTGCTTCATAAATAGCAGGACCTGACAATAAATAACTTTCACAGTGGTAAAAAGGTCCAGACCTGCAGCCCTGGGGAATTTCAGGCTGAGAACACAACAGAGACTATTTCACAATAGAGCTGCTGTTGCAGAATCATAAAGTTATTATTAAAGTTTTATCTGGGTGGCTTTATTCTCCTTTCCTTTCACCTCTGCTACAAAAGCATCAAAGCAGAGGCAATAAACAGGACGAATATTTATCCCCTTCATGCCTTTATCAAGACCTGGACATAAGTCTTTTCTAATAAAATTACAACACAAACGTGATTAAGTCCCAAGATACGAAATGATGGAGACAGTGACTGTTGTGTGCACAACGCCGAGCCAGATAAGAACTTAAGGTCTCAGAACTTCAACCTGCATTTTATCCAGAATTAATTTCCTCTAATCACATTCCCAGCAACTCCGGTTGGGTTTCTCTACAGTTGGGAGGCTCTGATAATCAGTTTATAAATGTCTCGTGTATTGAGAGAGTGGAAATGAGCAGCTTCCCATCCTAATAACAGCAAAGGCCTAAAGTTGTCCATCAGGTTCTTTACAGTCACCAGAATAACATCAAAAGCTGGGCTGAATAAATATAAATTACAATTAAGGAAAGAGGAGAACCAAAATGTTCTGTTCCTGTTTTAAAAAGCACCTCCAGTAATAAAATTCTCAGAGGTATTGACAAGGTTGGAGGTTAGAAGGGAAATTTGGAAGATGCACCATCAGCAATAAAAGAGTTGCTTTCCTGAAAGATTTTTAATCCCATATTTATGAGGTTTGCAAGAAAAAGAAGAAAATTGTGTAACTAATCATTAGCCTGAGATTTATTTCTCATTGAAATATAGTCCAGTTTATCACTTCGCCTCTGAAAATCAGATTAACAGACACTGAATACATTTGATCATGCTGGGCAGAGACCACAAAAATATTCTGTTTATTACTTTTCAGGCACTCAGGCAATAACACTTCATGGACACAGGTGATAATGCTTTTTCTGACCTAAATTTAAAAATGTAACTTACAGGGCCATGACAGACCCCAGAAGTTGAAGGAAAGTTAAATTTTTGGGCGCCTAAAGCAGTAGCAGGTTTATCCCAGACCGAGAGTCCGTTCAGCTGCTCCAGAGCTCTGAGTTAAAGATCAGCTGTCAGCCTCGAGTGAGCTCTGCAGGCTCCATCAGGGCCAGAGGGGACAATGGCACTGCTCAGGGGAACCCATTCCATTCCCAGGGCTGCTTCAGGAGGAGAGGAACGAGCCAGGGAGGCTCAGGATAACCCTGAGGGAGCTCGGGTGTGTCCATGATGGATATCCCATCCATCAGTCAGGGGAGATGGATTCCAGCACAAACCTGCACTCCAGCCCAGGAGCTGAGCATTCCCTCCCTGGAGCAGCTCAGCTCCCAAGCTCAGCTCCCACCCGGGGGCTGTGCAGACCCTGCTGCAGGGGGAGAAGGGAGCAGAGCTCAGCTCAGCGCATTCCCTGGACTGGACCATTCCCATCTCGCATTGCACAAAATTCCCTCCAAGCTCTGGGGCCACGGTGCTCATTTGGGGCTGAAACAGTTCAGTCCAGAGCCAGAATTCGCGATCGGAGCCAGTGCAGGCTTTGTTCGGGAGGCGGCCGAGCCCGCGGTGCTGAGCAGCGGCGCATCCCTGCCCTGCCATCCGCAGGGACACTCACAGGGAGCGAAAGGAGCGATCAGGAGGGAATAAAAGGAACTCTCAGAGCTCTGTGGCTGTGCAGAGCAGCAGCGCTTCCCTGCCCTGCCATGCGCAGGGGCACAGGAGGGAGCGAAAGGAATGCTCACAGAGGACGAAAGGAGCGCTCACAGGGAAGGAAAGGAGCACTCAGAACTCTCTAAACTCTCTACCTGTGCAGAGCAGCAGCACATCCCTGCCCTGCCATCCGCAGGGACACTCACAGGGAACGAAAGGAGCGCTCAGAGCTCTCTGCCTTGCAGGCACAGCTGCCCGGGCTCAGCAGGGCTCGGAGCAGGGGACAAGAGGGAAGTGCAGCCTAAGGACAGCCAAGCGTCCCTTGGAAAAGCCTCCTGAGAAAGCTGCACCAACCCCAGGCACGGCTCTGCCCTGCTGCAGCCCCACTGCCCATCATTCCACGGAATTTCATTGCCAAAAATAACCCTGAGAGGGTCAGAGGCCATGCCAGGGTCCCTCTGAGCACAGCTCACATTGCCTTGGTCACAAAGCTTTCCCAAAGCTGCACATCTCCCACCAGGCTCTGCCAGCAGAATTCACCATGTGGAAAAGAAAATCCACTTTTCCGACCTCCAAACAAACACGAGATGTTTTGCTGCCTAATTGAACTGCCTGCCTCTTCCCTTTTGCCTTCTGTAAACACATTTTAAATTTAGAACAAGGGTGACAGATCAGGCTGGAGGAGAGGAACATTTCACGTCTCATCCTCAGCTTTGCCTCACATAGCTCTGGAATGAGCCAGCTGTTCCTGAGTGTAAATTTGGGATCCAGGGAGCACTAACCCGGGGGAAAGTGTCCCTGCAGGCACGTGGCCACTTCCCTGCACTGAGGAGAGAGCTTGAACTGCTCCACAGAGTGCTCATCAAATGTGGGATTTCCCTGAGGAGAGCTGGGAAAGCTCAGCTGAAGTCCCAGGGCTGAGTGTGGTACAAGTCCCTCTGTCACAGCCTTTGTCTTTCCAACATTCTTGGCAAAAAGTAATAGAGGAGGCACAGAAAATACTAAAATCGTGGATTTGCAAACAATCTGGATGGAAAAGAACCCTTGTCTCTTCCAGAAAGGGTATTTTCCACCTGCTGAGTGAGGTTGTACTCACCACCCTTGGATTTCTTTTCCAGCCCAAAGGCCTCTGTGGCTGTGACCATCCACACTTTCCTGCAGCCAAGGAATGCTCTGCGCACTTCATCTCTCACTGCTGGGAAGAGGAGGAGAAGTTTCCTGGTAAGGAATCTCTGAGTGGTGACATTTGCTACCTAATCAGGTCTGGAGCAGCACCACCCGTAATGAAATTAAATACTATCAAAGTTCTGAGGTGTAAAATTCAGGTCAGAATTTAGACAGATTTGAACAGCAAAAACAGAATGGAAAGAAGTTTCACTTTCTGAAACGTTGTTTATATTTATAACACTCATCCCATTGGGGTGGGACTGTGGCCAAAGCATTTTTCACAGCAGTTCCTTTTGCCTCAGACGCAGCAACGTCAGAAAACTGAAGTTAAATCCCTGTAATATCCACTGAATTATTTTATTTCTTAGTCTCTTAAAACAATCTTGAACTACTTAACCCTGAAGTGTCTCTGAAAATAGCTGGGAAATATGTTTGCATGTTTTGACAATGCAATTTGTTTCTATTTAAAAGTTGTCAGTAATAATGCTCCTAATTGATTAACTATTAGGTCAAATGAAGGAACTAAATTATCGTTGAGCAATTCAGTTCTGACAACATCAATTAAGAAAAAATGCAATATTTCTAAGAAGTAGTTCTAAAAATAATTTTGACAACAATTAATTAATTAGCACAGATTGCCTTCATCAAATTAAAGCAGGGGTGGGTCTGTCCCGGAGGATTATTTTAAGTTAAATACCCATCATGCACAAAATTCCAGCATAAAACTTCTCTCCAGCCTTTCCCAGTATCCAGAATAATACAGAATTTCCCCAGAAACACTGGAATCACATAAAGAGCAGCAGGACATACTTTGCCTTTCCCCCGAACATTTCAGAGCTGTCAGGGCAAGCACTCAGAGTGGGAGGGGGAATTCTTTCCTGCTGGGATGGAGGGAAGAGCGTTCCTGCTGCAGGGCAGAGGAAATCGCTCCCGAATGAAGGAGGCAGCCGAGGACAAGGGCAGGGAGAGCAGCAGGGCTGGGGCTGAGATTTCCTAGAAAATGTGTCCATAAACAACCTGTGTCCCGTGGAGCTGGGGAGGGCAGGAAACCTTCCGTGTGAGAGCTCAGCTGAGACTGCAAACACAGCCAAGGGGCAATTGGTGCCAGGGATGTTCTCCTAAAGCATGGCACCGCTGCCAGCGAGTCCAGGACCCTCAGAACCTTTTGGATAAAAGGCTTTTCTATCAAACACAAATCAGAACCTGCCAGGAGAGATGAGGCTCAGGAGGAAAGGAGTCCAGGAGCAATCCATTGTTTAAAGCGAAGATCATCTGAGCCACAGAAGAGCCATCGCAGTGCCCAGGACACACCTGGAGGTGCCCTGTGGGGAACACCTTTCAGGGCTGGGGAGAGGCTCAGACGTCCCCGGGCCAGCCCTTCCCTCCAAGCAGGACCAGCCCTGGATCTGAGGGCAGAGCAATCCCCAGCCTGGGCTGCTTTGGGGATTCTCCTCCTCTCGGGCAAACCCTTCTGCGTTAAAGGCTGTATGTGTGAAGCTTTTCTCTCTGCACATGCCAGGGCAAGGGAAATGGGGCTCAGGGAGAGCAGGGCAGTGCCATGGCTGGGAGCATGGCTGGGGGGCCTGGGGGGCTCTGGGGGGCTGGAATTGGGGCTCACCTGGAACAGAAGGCTGTGCTTGATCCACTCCCTGCACGATCCACATCTATCCATGGCAGGAGACCTGGGGACACAGACAGCCATCAGCTGGGCAGCACTTCATCAGCGGACAGCACCTTTTAATTAATGCAAGATTAATTCTCTTAATAGCCTTTAATTAATGGAATATTCATCTGGAAAATGGCAACCTGCTTAGCAGAAGGAAATCCAAATAAAGCCTAGAGGGCTTGTGCATATAAATAATGTCATATTTTACAGTCTGTGCAGTCCTCGAAGGGTGAAGTTAAAAAAAGAGAGCTCTGAGAACTCCCAGACCGAGGGGATTCCAGCCCCAGGTACAACAGACCTACTGTTTCTTTATGCTCCCCCCGTGCTGAAAATAACCAAGCCAATGCAAAGAGCAAATGCAAAGGTTTATGAAGCCAAGTCACAAACTCGTCTCAGAAGAGCAGATCAAGAAACAGTTCCAATGGCTGCCGAGCTCATTTCAACCCCTGGTATTTCTTTTTCTACTTCATTAGACAGTAGGGAAGCAGAGTAAATGGTGTGTAAATTAAATACATTTATTTTAGAAAATTAATTACAAAAATCACTTTCAAATGGGACTAGAGGTAGGCGCAGGATTATCTGATGGAGACAGAGGAGACAAAAGCAGTGGAATCATTATTGAATCCCCTTAGATTTAATTAAATTAAGACTGTGAACAAATATGTCAGAAAGAATGGAGAGGTTTGGCTTTGGTCCCAGCAAATTTCCTGGGGGCTTTTCTGTGAGGCCAGATTTATGTCTCTCTCCTGGCGACTGAACATTTCAAAGTCAAGTTTTCTGGTGATTTTACATCCCAACACTTCCTGTAAAATAAAGAATTAGCTCATGTGCAGCTGATAAAGTGATAAGGCCCTGGCATTTCAGTTTGTGCCTGAAGCCAACAGAAGACACTGGAGCCATGGATGGGGGATAAGGAGGGGAGGATTCGCTCTGCTCCACGGTGAAGCACAATTCCTGGTGACTCCTCTTCCCAGGGCCTGTCTCCCCCCATCCCACCCTTCACCTCTCACAGCTGTGACACAGCTCCCGTGGGGATTCTGTTCATATAAAAACCCCTTTGGGTACAAATTCCCTCCGAAATGTTGAAAATAGGAACTGTTCTTCAGGTCAGACACTCCTATTGCAGCCCAGTGCAGTTCCTTGGATTTTCTCTGGAGCAGAGCTCCCCAGACTGGAGGGAATTCAAGGCTACAGACAACACCAACTCCTCATTAATGGCCTTCGAAGAAGAGGAACAAAATACAGATCCCTCAGAAGCTGTTTCAGGATCTCGTAACTCTCCCTGATAACATTATTTGCATTTCTTCACTCCTTGATCCTTCATTTATTACACAAGTGAGGAGGGGAAAAACAACATTTTATGTGAGCCAAAGGTCACACGAGCTGTCCTGGGCTCACAGGCAGAGCTTCAGCTCCGATCTCTGCCACTGTGCAGTGACTCAGCTCAGTTGGATTTCCTGCCCTGATAACTCTCTCTGTCTGACAGAGCAACCCAAGGAGTGCGGAGGGAGAACACTTTGGTCTAAAAATAGGTTTTTAATGAGCTGAGAGCTAATAAAACTCTCATGCTACAATAGAGAAAGGTGCAAGAAATCTTAATATGAACAATTGTCTTCTTTCCAAGGTAATTTATACCAGAATGCACAAGGGTCAACTGCTTTTTCAGGATTGGATCCATTTTTTTGGTCTGATGATATCATTCTTAATATCAAATATATCATTATAAATCAAACCCTTGGATGTTGCAGCCGATAGTGCTCAAAGCGGGAAGCAGCTGTGGGGGCTGTGGGGAATAGAACAACCCATCCCATCGAACCCTTTCCATGAGATAACCAGAATAAAATGTCCTTTATCGACAGCAGTGACACCAGGAGCTTGTTTGTGATTCTGGGTGTGATTCCGAGCCAGATGTGAGCATACGCTAAAGGACAATATGGAGAACTCTCCGCGTTCCCTTCAGGAGCTCAGCTCTGAGCCAGACTGAGCGATGCCATCCCAGGGTAAGGAAGGCACAAACATCCTCAGCCCTTCCCAGAGCACAGTTTCTGCTGCAGAGCAGCTCCTCCTGCTTTCACTGCCTGGGAAAAGCAGCAGAGGCTCCCCCAGGCTGCCCTCAATGAACTCATTAAGGTTCAGCTGCAATTAAGAAGCGCTGGCAGCTCCTGGGTTTGGGTTTAACCTGGAGGTTTCTGAAGGAGCTGCAGCTTTGGAGGTGTCAGAATCGTGCTCGGGGGCTGGAGCTGCACAATGCCACATCCACTCCTCCTCAGCAGCTCCCAAAATCCCACCCAGGACCCCAAACAGCTCCTCGGGCCTGAGGGAGGTGGGGAAAAAGAGGTGGAGCTTCTCTAGGAATTTTTTTGTTAAAACCAGCCTTAATGAGGTGGTAGAGCTTTCCGTGCCACCTTCTGGCACCACTCAGCATCTTTCAAATCAATACAAACCCCACGAAATATTGCAAAATGCTGAATTTGCACAGGCATTTCCATGGAAAGTGCTCATGTTTGAGATTCCTGCCCTGCAAACAGTTCAAGGTACAATCGGAACAATCGATAGGATTTCTGAGCTCACTTTGTGCTCACCCAGCAGCTTTTCCTGCTTCAAAATGAGTGTTCTTTCCCTCTCATTGATTGTTTTGGGGCAGCAATCTGAAAAATCTGGAATATTCTCAGTCCTGCTTTGCCAATAAGCACAGCTAGAGTTGATTTATTCCTCCACCTTTGATCCCCTTCTGCAGATCACTTTTCTGGGTTTGTTCTGTGCTCCTGGTGGGAAAATAACCGGGGGACAGTGACCCCAGCCAGGGCAGAGCCTTCCCACTGAGCAAATCTGGATATTTAAAGGGCTTCTGGTCCTTAGTGGACTGCAGGGGTGGTGGGGAAAGAAAGGGAAATGGGAAGAATTAGACCAGAATTAATTCATGCACCATCCCATCCTTAAATACAGAATATTTCTGTGATCAGAAATGGTTGTGGGTGGTTGGGAAAGAAAGGGAAATGAGAAGAATTAGACTAGAATTAATTCATGCACCATCCCATCCTTAAATACAGAATATTTCTGTGCTCAGACACCTGAGCTGGGGGAGGTAGGGGTTTCACAAGACAAATTCACTCTCCTCTGGTGCCCACACAGGGCCTGCCAGGAGCACTTTGGTGGCTGCAGGACGGACAGAGGGAGAGAATTTTGGGCACAGGGACAAGGATCCTCCTCGTGTCCCAATTCAACAGGGACAAGAATCCACCTCCTGCCCCTCCCAGTGCCGGGAACAGGAGGGGCAGCCCCGCCAGGGATCTGCCAGCTGGCCTTACATCCCCCTCTGAAATGGCTTAGAAATGGGAAAAAAATAGGGAAAAAAGGTAAAATCTGTGCTGGGGTCACCACTTCGGGATGGGGGGAGGCTCAGGGGGCGTGTGGAGCCCAGAGCTGGGAGAGCTGAGCTGCTCAGCCCTGGGAACAGCCCCAAATAACAAAATCCTTTCCTGCACAGAGGCTCCTTTAACCCAACCCCAAACGATTCCCATATTTCTGCCTCCCCATGACATTCAGAGCCACAATCTGCTGTGTGGGTACTCTCAGAGCTCTCACCATTTGCTTCCTTCTGCTGAGTTTTAATTCAAAGCCCACACAGGAATCCTTCCACTTGCCATAAATGCCACAAAACCTCCAATTTTTCATGGAGAACAGATCAGGCTGCAATTTGCAATTTTTGGTGTGTTTCTGTGAGCGTGGCAGGGCTGAATTCAACAAAACCACGTGGTTTCATAAAGCTCGAGTTGATTTTAGGTGAACAAAGTCCTTCCCTCTCCCCAGGAGAGGAAAATTCCAGATGTTTTCTCAAGTGTTGCACTCAAATCTCTGCTGCCCACCATAAATATTTAGGATTTTTTAAAGATTTGCTGGAAAATAATGGTGGTTCTATATTCTGGTCACTCCCTTGCCTTTATTTAAAGGGTTGCTTCATAAATCACTGATTTATGTTGGCAAAGCTTTGGACAAGTTGATTTTCCAGGATTTCTGTGCTCTGGAGACACAGGACTGACTGGGGAGGTGTTTAGGACATTGACTAAGCAGCAAAAAGTCCTTTTTGGTGCTGCGTGTTCCCAAATTTTCCATGAGCTGCCGCAGGGATCCCAAATCCCTGCTCAGATCCAGCACCGATTTCTCTGGGAACGGTGGAAATATCCACAAATATTTACCCCAATTGCTAATTCACTTTGCTTAAAAAGCAACAAACTCCTCAAATTTTAGCACAAGAAATGTTCCGGGAGGGGCCATGTGAGGAGGAAAATAAAGCAAAGGAACAACTATTTTAAAATCCATTAATAATGCTGTAAATTTAAATACCCAGCACACTGGAATTGGAGCGGAAAAAGCAGTCATCAACAGAAAAAAAAAAAGGAATTAAAAAAGATATTCTTTATCAAGAAAAGCAATTTTTAACAGTGGTGTTACTTCATTTTTAGGGTTTATATTTTGCACATTTTAAATATATAGTTTATCTGCACTCAGGTTTGAGGCTGAAAACCTTTATCACCTCAACTTTTTTAACAATAATTCGAAAAATACCTCTCAAATATCCAAATTGAGCTGCCATGCTCAGTGACACTGAATTGAATGAGGAAAGCACCCAAACCCCAGGCCAACAAAACACAGCTTTGGTTCGGAAAATGAGATTGTGACCTTGAACCTGTTGGTAATTAAGCCGTGGCTTTATGGGAATGTTAAGAAGTTGCAGCAATATTTCGATCTGCAATAATTTTTCTTGCCAGCACCAGGAGCTGCAGCTCAGGCTCAGTTGGAACCTGGGGGTGTTTACCTTGATGGAGTCATTACATTTGGATTGATTTTTTTTTCCCCCCGGCAAATTTTCCTCCAAAATTGATTTTTTAAAATATTTTTGAGCACTGTGCATTTTTTTAAATTGCATTTTCTGGTCAATTATGTCACTCACGGCAGTTATTTCTCAACCAGGAAAATAAAATAAAAATAATTCAATTATAGTAGTTTTATACAGCCCATATCTAACAGTGTTTAATATGAAATGTTGATTATATATCTGTTTCCATACTTATAATCTGCTGAAAAATCTTTTAGTAATTAAATAATAATAATTAATATTATTAACAATATTTTAATAAATAATTTAAAATAATTATTTTTCATAAATAAAATTATTTCTTTTTTATATAAATTTTGGGAGCATTTGTTTTCTCCTGAAGGGAAAAAAAAAAAAGTGAAATAAACCCCAAAAAATCTTCTTCCTTTTTTATATCTATGTTCAGCCTCAAATTCCTGGATTATTAAATCTGAGATTTGCCAGGTTTTTCTCAACCTTTGGAGTTCGGGTCCTGGCTCAGTCAGAACATTTGGGGAGGTTTCTATTCCTAATTCCAGGCACACTCTCACTACTACAAGAATATTTTTCCCTAATTTTCTTCATATCCTGAGAGAAGCCAGGAGCTCCAAGCACAGACAGGAAGAGGCAGGAGGGAAGAAATGAATCCATGTTTACCAAACAATTAATTTGTCAATAATTAACGTGTCTGCGCTGTCACTCAAAGTTTCAATTTGTGATGTAAAGTTTGAAAACAAAATCTGCAAGGTTTGCATTTGTGCTGTAAGGTTTGCAAACAAAGTTTGCATTTGTGATGTAAGGTCTAAAAACACGAGGAGCCTTTTACTCTAAAACTCAAAAAAAGTCAAAGCAAAAAGATCCTCCATTAGGGATTTTTTAATATTTCATACCTTAAGTTCATTTTATGAATTTTTTGGGTCCTGAACTCATTTTTCAGTGCCTGGGTTTGGCATTGTCAATGTAAATACTCAGTGATTCACACAAAGCATCCCTGGATTTTGGGACGCAGTAAATCCCAAGTTCGGAGAAGCATTTTCCCTCTGCAAACCTTCCTGGCTGATCACACTGAGTCAGCTCTGCAGCTCTCAGATAAGATCAATCTCACAGATTTCCAGTTCAAGGCACTGTACTAAAATAATGAAATAAAGCCAGATAATGTTTAAAGATCCATCAGAGCCAAGAGCTTTTTCTAATTCCTAGAAACTGATGCATTGTCATTGTCCATATTTTGTTGTTACATTGCATTAATAAGGAGAGAAATTGCAGTTCATGTTGCCATGTAATTATAATTCTGAGATAGGAACTGCTTTTCCTGCAGACTGAGCTGAAATAATTGAGCTGATTCCACATAGGCTGGGCTTTTACAAGCTGGAAATTGTGGTTTTTTCCTTTATCTGCTCTGCCTGGTAGGGTGAGAACTGCTGCTCACCGATAGCAAACACGAGAAATCTCTCAGTTTATACCCCACATTATCTGACATCAGCCAGCATTATCCTTTCTGGATTTATCCTGGAAAATTCATAATAAATCCAAATTTCCAGGCTGGTTGTTGGCGCCGGGTACATAATTTTGTGTATTTGAGAAAAAAAGTCAATCCTGTGTGCACCTCTGGGTTGGGAAGTTTCCATTTGGGGACACAACGCTGACTGGGAATGGAGGAGGCTCCAAATCCCACCCAGTTTTGTTGCACTGGATCAGATCAGTTCCTCTGCAGCCTCCACTCCTGGACAGGGATGGAGATGAAGCTCCTGGAGCTCCGTGAGCCTCTCCAGGACCTCTGCCCCATGACCCACAGCCAGTGGGATCCCCTAGAACAGCCGAGTCACACAGAAAATTCCCATTTTGAGCTGCCTGAGGGACAATTCCTGCGCGCAGAGAGCCCCAGGGAGGTCCAGCACAGCTGAGGTGACACCCAGCGGCACAGGATCCATCCATTTGTCCCCAGAATTCCCAGGCAGGCCCAGGACAGAAATCCCCATGCCAAACAGGAATGCCCAGATGTCCATCACCCTTCAGAATTTCCAAATTTTCCTCCTTTCTGTGCCCTGCTCCTAAAGGACCCTGTGGGGGTGAGCAGCCCCAGGAGGTGTGGGCTGGGATGGGAAAGGAGAGGCTCAGGGAGGGCTGGGGAGAGGAACAGTCCTTCCGAAGCCTTACGTCATTTAGACACCAATTTCTGCTGTAGACAGAGCCCTGCAGAGGTGCTGGGGACACACAGGCTCGGGCAGCTCCTCTGAGGCTGTTTTATTCAAAGTACATCTTGTCTCTGCTCTCTGCCAACGACACCGAAATATTCCCTCCCCTCTTCCCTGTGTCCAGCTGCCACTCACTCCAAGTGACACCGTTGTTATTGTGCTTGGCAAGGATTTAGAAGGGCAGCACCAAAAAAGGGATTTGGGTTGGAAAAATCTGTTATGTGTTCTTGGAACTGCGTATGAATGGTGACCTCATGACTTCGAATACAAACTCTGAGAGCTTGGGATTGATTTGCAGAAATCATGAGATTTCATACACATTTGGTTAATCCTCCTCATTCTGAGGGACTTGGGGACATTGCTCATTGTTCCTGCATTTTAGGATTTGTTTCTCTGCAGGGAGAGCCACGGGGGCTCTGAGGCAGCCCCACCTCAGGGCAGCTCTGCCTGGGGGTCCCTCTCTCTCCTGACCCCAACCCTGTCCCTGTCCCCCTGCCCCCCTCAGCCCCGGCACTGTCCCTGCTGCCCCCGGCACTGTCCCAAAACAGCCCTGGGACAGGGACATGGGGACAGGGGGACACAGGGACACAGGGACACAGTCTCCCAAGGGACTGGCCTGAATGAGCAAGCCCAAAGCACCTCCCAACCCCAGCCTGTGGCACATGCTTGGGAAAGGAGCACTGGGAGCAGGACAGGCAGAGGAAGACTCTTGCCAGGCCCAGTCCCACTATCAGCACACCTTTAGCTCCTGCACAGCTCCGCAGTTCCTTATTTCCATCCATTTTTAGTGCGCATTGGACCAGAAACAAACAGCTTTCTATGACACCTATTCTAAAAAAATTCAAATAATCCCCTCAAACAATGAAAAAACAGCAAAGACTGGAAAAAAGAATTGCAGAGTGTCACTGGGGAGTGTGCTCCTGCCGGTGACACTGCCAGTGTCACCTCTGTGCTCCTGCCGGTGACACTGCTGTGCTCTGCCAGTGACACTGCCGGTGTCACCTCTGCTCTGCCAGTGACATCCCTGTGCTCTGCCGGTGACACCTGTGCTCTGCCAGTGACACTGCTGGTGTCACCCCGTGCTCTGCCAGTGACACTGCCGGTGTCACCTCTGCTCCTGCCAGTGTCACCTCTGTTCTCCTGCCGGTGACACTGCTGGTGTCACCCCATGCTCTGCCAGTGACTCTGCTGGTGTCACCTCTGCTCCTGTCGGTGACACTGCTGGCTGTACCTGTCACTACTGACCAGCTGCCCGTGGTTCCTCACTGCAGAACTCTCCCTTTGCAGTTTGAATTGCTCAGTAAGTGTAAAACGCTCCTTAAAAACTCAGGCTGCCCCCAGACTATCTGTGCACAGACACTGTTTTTTAAAATTGCCCAGGCTCTTTGATTTTTTTGGGATTTTTTTAACTTATAATTTCTTTTCCTGTTTCTTGTTGTTTAGTGCTCAGTCCCTGAACTATGCTTTGACTTTCGATGAATATTCCCTCTGGAAAAACCAGTGGGACAACAGGCCAAAAGCCACTGTCCACTAATTCCAGACCGATTCCTGTTCTTTTGCTGCAATTAACTTTTGTGACTTAAAAGAATATGCCTCTCACTGATCTGCAGTGTGCAGCTGGTGATTAAATTCAAAAAAATTCACTTCACTAAGACATTTTGTTCTGTTTAGCTCTCCCGGGATGGTCACGTGGCCATTCAAAAATTGTTGATGTGCACCATTCTGTCACTAAAAGGAGCTGAGAAAGCTCCTGGTACAGAGACCCAGAGAATTTCTTTTGAGGCAGACATTGTAAAAATAGCTGGGGAGAAAACAGCAGTGTCCTAACAGCCAAAAAAAGTTAGATAAACCTAACTGAGAAGCAAAAACAACACATGCCAAAAAAATACTCAGATAATCCCCTCAAACAATCCAAAACACCAATCAAAGAGTGGAGGAAAGAGTTGCAAAGTGTCACTGGAGACAGTTGGGAGGATGGGGAAGGCAAAGAGCACAACAACAGAACGGAGCAGAGCCTGCACAGGGCATTTCAGTTCACTGCAGGCCTTCTACTGCAAATCTTTCTTTTCTCCCTGGGCCTCTGAAATTGTAAATTCTCTATCAGGAAAAAAAAATATCCCTGTGTTAAAGAACCCTCTCACCCTCCTGCAGCCATGGTAGATTTCTGTGTATTGGAGATAGAGATTTACAGCACAAAGAATCTGAGTTATTATAAATCATAATTACAGCTCGTGGTGTGTTCTCTGTTTCATTGCATTATCAATTCATTATCTGTCCTGCTGCAATTAAATCCTACATGATTTTGGAAGCCCTCAGCTACAGCCAAAGGTGTGGAGAAGCACTGTGGAATGCTTGCTTGGAAGGGGAGAAGGCAGAGAAGCCAACAGAAATATTCTACCCATTGGGAAGAGGGAAAATAGAAGACTTGGTCGCCTTTAAACAAGCAAATCAATTTCCTGCTACCCCAAACCCTGCCTAAACCTCAAAAAATGTTCTCTTCATCCACGTCAAGAGGGTTATTTATGCAACTCTATCCTTGTCAGAACTGCAGTACATTCCATCCCTTTGCTAAAATACTGTAAATTCATGAATGATGAGTAAATTCTTAATTTGGCCAAAATATCTATATTTATCTGAAAAAGCAAATGATGGGCTTGCTTTGGTGCTGGGATGGCGTTTCACTGACTGCAGAGTGCAGTTCCATCACTCCTCTGAGCCAGGGCTCCACTTTGGAGCACACTGAGCTCAGTACAGGATTTCAGTGGGGTTGGAGCAGATTTCCTTCCTCAACAGCTTCAAACTTCTCTTCTGGTGCTGAATCTCCAGGTTGTGCTGGTGCTTTCTGATGCTCCAGCTCGTGCACCCCTGCTCAGATATGGCTGCAGGGAGAGCTGGTGCTAATCCCACTGTCACCCTGGGAGCTGCAGGGAATTTCCTGCCCGGAGCGGCGTTTTGCAGGGAACCAGGAGAGTTTGTACCAATTCCTGCCTCTCCATGAGCCACAGCGTGCCTGGGAGGAGACAGAAGAGCTGGCTCCTCATCCCTCCCACCAATCCAGCAGCCCACGGATGCTTTCTCTAACCCAGAGTGCTTCGTTTCCTCCTCAGAACTGTAAATCAAGGATTTAATACTCAGGGATGAGCTGAAGCAGGAGGAGTTTCTCCAGGCAGGGCTGGGCTGGAGGTTCACCCCACGATCCAAGGGTGGGTCTGCCACTGGAGCTGCAGAGCCCTGACCATGGGATGGTCACAGAGGGAACAGAGCTCCCGAGGGACAGCTCCTTCTCTGCTCCTGGGACAGGGACAGGGGCTGGGAAGGGCTGGAGCTGTGTCAGAGGGATTTGGGATGGAGATCAGGGAAAGGTTCTTCCCCAGAGGGTGCTGGCACTGCCCAGGCTCCCCAGGGAATGGGCACGGCCCCAGAGCTCCAGGGATGCACAGGGTGGGATTTGGGGGGTCTGTGCGGGGCCAGGGGTTGGATCGGTGATCCTGTGGGTCCCTCCCAGCCCAGGATATTCCAGGATTCTCTGAAGCAGCCTCTGCTCGAGCGGCTGTGAGGGCTCTCCTCAAATCCCCCAGCAGGGGTCAAGCAGAAGGGACAGCAGGACCCCCAGGATGCTGCACCCCAAACACCTCCTGAGCTGATCCCGAGCCCAGAGCCAACCTCTCCAAAGGGAATTTCCCTCCCATGTCAGCGATACCAAAGCTGGGCTCTCATTTTCTCCATTTTTGCTTTAAACCAGAGCATAAGAACAGCATTTGCTGTTAATAAAATTGGAATTGCAAAAAGCTCCAGCCTCTCACCCTCAAGGGCAGATCCTCCTGGGGTGAGCTGCTCCTGAAGGTCCAACATTCCCTGTCCCAGACAGAAGGCTCCAAGCAGGAATGGGGGCTCCTCCCTGAAAACTCTTGTGACCAAACACTTGAGAATGGAATGGGAAAAGTTGCTATAATTGAGTTTCCCTGAATGGAATGTTCACCCCCTCTCATCAGGAAGAATGTGGATCATGGCTTTATAAATACGTCTGTAATTATAATCAGCATGTTTTATAAGAAAGAACAACCATTCTGGCTGGAAATTGGCCATAAATTTCCACACAAACCTGAAATCTGTTTTGAGCAAAGTGTGGAATGTGACTCAGATGTTGAATCAATACTTGCATGCGAGAAATCAGATATAAATTTGGGTAATGCTTTCAAGTAGTCATTTACCAGCAATTAATAAAATATTAAAAAAACTGGGGGGGTGGGGAAAACTTTTCCTGGGACTGACCACAATTCCAGCTCATTAAATTCTTCTTTTTTTTTTATGCAATGTTTGTCCTCATTATTTATCTCCACTTCATAACAGAACACTTGTTCTCATGAAAACATAACCTTGTTCTCACACCCTTTCACTGCATGTGCCAAACTTGGTTTCAGACATATTTTGTTGGTATTCCACTAAAACTTGGAAAAACTCGAGTCTGACTGACATGAGGGAGCCATAAACTCGAGCGCAAGATGCCAACAAGTTCTCTGTAGGATCTGTTAGAGAGTCAGCTGAGCTCCTGAGTGTTTGAAAAACAACCATGGGGAAACTCTTCAGAGCCACGCAGCAAATATTTACTGTTGTTAGAAAGTCTTCACTGCTCAGACAAGGGAATTAATTCAGATTTGTAAACATCTTCTCATAGCGTAGAGTTTTCATTTGTACAAAAGCAGCTCTGACTTAGGCCAGGTCTATTTGCAGTGACAATTTCCATCAATCAGAGCAGCTCCTCATTCGTGGAACCATCGTTAAAAGCTTTAGGAGAAGGGGATCAAAGCTCCCTCACGATTTCCATAAAGAAAACTGCAGCTCTGCTTATCCAGCCCTGGTTCTGCAGGTGAGGATAGAGAGCACCCTTTTCACCATTCCCAATGTAAAATCCTGAGGAGGAATCTCTGAGAGCCTCAGTTTCCACTGCTCTCCCCCGTGTTGTTCCTTCCTCTTTTCACAGTTTGACAAATTCAGCCTCTTTTTCCTCATTTGTGGATTTTTAGCACTTCAGGCTTCACCCCTGCTCGGTGCAAGAGCAGAGACAGACCTGAGCCTGGGGACTGAGGTCAGCAAATCCAGCCAATGGATCATCCCTGAGCCACTCAACAACAGCAAAACCCACACTCACCAAAACCAACCCCAGCAACTCCAGAGGTTGCTACAGCTTCACTTTGCCACCTCAGGGCTCTCTGTAAATATATTTTTAGGTCACTCCAAAGCACCAAGAGCAAAGGTACCTCAAGAAATGTCCTAAGTGGATTTATGTACCTGTCAGTAGTAAAATCTTTGCTCTGCTGCCCTGATTTTGTAACAGAGATGCAGAGCAGTTGTGCAACTGGAGAAACATCAATTCTTGCTTCTATTCCCAAATAAACACCGGGGGGCTGAGCCAAGCTCCTCCTGCCAAGAGCTGCTCCACACTCACACTTCAGCTCCTCCCTGCCCTTTTCCTTCCCCCTCTTTATCTGAATCCAGAAGATGAATAGGAACTACTCGTTCCCTCAAATTTAATATGTTTAAAATTCAAGGCTCAATCTTGTGTCCCAGCCCATTTCTAATTAATTTCTGGGTTACTGTTTTCATGTTTTCCGTTTCACTGAGCAAAACAGACTCCTGAGCTGTCCATCTCCTGCTGCAGCAGACATGGAGCTGGAAAACAATGTCTCATTTCTTCAATCACCTGCAAAATGATGGCTCTGCAACCCATCTTTAAGCTATCACTGAGTTGGACTCTGGAACATTTTAATGATAAGAGAGATTGAGATTCTTATAAGCACTGAATATTCACTAATGCAAAATCACATAGCAATCCCTTATAATTACATGAAGTGTCCAAAGCATTGACCATTGCAGAAAATTATAATTAAAGTTATTGAAATTAATTAGAAAAGGAGATAGTAATTAAATTCCAGTTGCTGAAATGTAAAAGTGCTCTGAAATTAAATACAATGGATGGCTCCTCCAGAAAGGGGGATGTTGGTAACATTTCTTTCCTTCTGTTAGACAAAATTAAAGCTAATTTTTATGGTAAGATTTCTTTAACAAAAACACTTGAATAAAATTCTTTACCCAATGAAGTTTTGCTAAGATAATTTTCCTGCCATTTGCTCTCCCAAAAAACCAATGTTTCCTTCTGCCCATTGCCCCTTGCCTGGAGCGAGGTGCGAGCAAAGCAAAAACACTCAGAACCAACTGTGCTCCAAGCAGGAGCCCAAAGTTGGGAATTGCTGAAGGAATTCCTTGGTGTGTGTGTCCAGAAAGAGCCCCAGTGCCTCTCCTCTGCCGTGGGCCCCAGGGGTGCTGGTTTGGTTGGGACTGTCCTGCTGTCCTTGCAGCTTTCTTACTCCAGCTGGATTTGAATAGATCCAAGTCTGACTCTTCTCACCAGTGCTGTGATTCCAGAGGGAAATTCCAGAGGAAAAGCAGCCCTTGCGTTGGGCAGAGCACACAGGGAATTTGATATGGGAGAAGGCAGAAATTGCTCCTCTTGGAAGCAGAAATCCCATTTTTCCAGGGAAAACTGCTGAACATGAACACATGTTCACAGTTCTGCCCCAAGAACACAGCTCAGAGTGACACATCTCAAGCACGTCCCAAAGGGAGGCATTCGGACCCTCCAGGTGGGCACTGGTGACCTTTTCTGGAACATCAGCCCAAAGAACAAACACCAGCAGGAGTTTCTTGGCTCCTGGCTGCCAATCCAGGCCCCTTGGAAGCTCCATTGTCATTTCAGTATTTTGGAAGATTCTGAGCTGTGCTCCCCTTCTGAGCTCTGAGCTCTCTGCACTTCTCTCTGCCCAGGAAAACTGCTTTTCCTGCCAGCTGAGTGCATACAGACTCCAGGAAAGCTTCTCCTGTCACTGCCGTATGCTGCAGCTCCATGCTGCGGCTTTAAAGCCACTAACACATGTCTGATCACTCTGTGGCAGATGACAGAGTCATCTTAACTCCCATGGAAAACTGTTTCATCACCATTAAAGCTGGAATTCCTGCAGTGTGAGGCTGAAAACAGCTCAGCTGCAGGAGCCAAGTGGTTTCTGTGCCATTACAAACATTTTGTAGGATCCTATCTCTTTTGGGAGAACAGGAACTCTATCACCTATGTTGCTGATTATTCCATTTTGAAAAATTATGTGGAATTCAGTTTATGGAAAAGGTTTTCAGTGAAATCAAATGGCTCCTATACAGACCTTAAAGCTGAAGGAACAACAGGGTAAAGCCATATGTCATAATAAACTCTCAGGTTTTGAGCCTATTAAATTGAAGCAGTTTAAACCAATGGAAACATTCTTTGGAGAAGCCAAATTAATTCCCGTAAAGACAAAAGCAAATAAATGTTCACAGAGTGCTTGGCCAACAAACCCTCTCACCTTGATATTGTATTTCTGTAAGGAGCTGATTTCAGAAGTCTATCACAGTTACAGTCCATCTAACTCAGAATGTGGAGTAACAGACCTTGATTAGTTTGCAAACCAAATAACTCTTCCTGGGATGGTTTCCCCAGCCCAGCCCCATGGCCTCACCCTGATATCCAAACGAATACAATAAATAAACTCCCACAGCACAATGTGAATCCCTTTTGCTGACTGTGCCTCCCTTGCAGATGCCCTCCCCAAAGCCCCTCAGGCTCCGGTGCCTGCAGGAGTATTGCAGAGCCCTGCTCCCTCCACCATCCCTTGGCCCAGGGACATCCCAGGGCAGGCAGCAGCCCCTGCAGAAAGGCAGATCAGCCTAACAAAACCTCCAGCAGGAATGGGGAAATTCTTGGAATACACACAGTGATCTCAAATCAAAAGGAGTCAGGACTTACCCTTCGCCATGAGGGATCTCATCCATCGTCCCAAATCCAGCCTGACCACAACTGCAAGTGCCAGATTCTCAATGGCTCCTCAGGTGGAGTGAATTTGAAGATAATCTTTCTTAATCTTTCACTGGGTGACACTAATTGGAAGAAAATCTTTCCTACCTGAGGTATTGGGTGAGCCAGGAGGGTTTGTAGCCTTCCAAAGCTCTGCTTTTCCCTTCCAGGGTTTCCTACCACTTCCTCATCTCCCATTTCCATTGTGCTCCATTGTGCTCCATTTCCAATGTGCAAACATTGGCTGAAATCTCCTCCACACTGCTCTGTCGTGTTTTGAAGATGTGAAAACTGAGGTCTTGTTCCATGGAGAGGAAAATCCCATCCTTGCTGGCATTCCTGGCCCCTTCTCTCCGCTCTGGAGTGAGCACAGAGCACCAGGAGGTTCCCAGAGCCCAGAACTTCACTACACACCCTTGGCAGGATGCTGTGACTGTGAAAATCCCGACATTCCCTAAACTGCAGTACAGAGAAGTGTGGGACTTTGCTCACAGCTGCAAACTGCATTACAGGGCTGCAGTTTGATCCCAGAACTGACTCCAAGTCCTTCCCGACAATTAGTAGCCTGATTTTCCTCAGTTCATCATAGGATACTTGAAAATTGAAGGAGATGAAGGTTTATGCTAAAAGAAAATGTGATTACTGCCACATAATTGTGACAGACTGAAAGCTCCCACTGTGACTGCTGGAACTGCAGATGAGACACAGATCCATCAAAGGGAAATTCATCCCACCTCACTCTCCTTAATTCATTCTTCCTTGGAACCCCTGCTTTTGTCTGTAGTTATCGCCCTGCCAATATTCTCCTGTTAATCTTAAGTGTTGCTTTAAGGGAGTTTGTGGGGGTTTTACTGATAGTAACACAGCCAGACCAGAGCTGCCTGGAAGGCGGAAAGGTGCAAGGGCTTTTCACCCTGTTCATGTCAAACCTCGTGTGCAAACCAGGGAGATAGAAGAAAACCTTGTAAAAAGAAAGCAATTTGCACGAAAGCTTCTCTAATCAGGACTGGAGACACCTGGATGCCCAGCCCATGCTCAGGAAGGAAAATCCCCCCTCACCCCAGACTGCAGTCCTGCCTCCCCAGCAAACTGTGGGGTTTTATTTATGGCATTTTCTGAAAGTCTCAGAAGCTTGGAAACTTTTCCACTTGTCTCCGACACTGTCTTGGCACCAGCACAAGATTTCATGGTGCTGAAATGTCACTGATCAGCAGTAGATACCAAATGTTTTTCATCACAATCATGCACTCTATTCTCACTTGTGGAACAAGCATTTAGCAGCATATGTGTCCCTCTGGCCTTATGGTGCTGGGAAAGAAGACCCTACTCCAGGAACAGGAAATTTGCCTTGAGCTTGAAGCTTTCCTGACCGCAGATCTGTAGGCAGTTACTGCTCCATGCAGCCACAAAACATTAACTAAGTTTATTTTAATAAAATATTCATTAAACTGCTATTAAATGTAACCCAGAACATCCATCCCCTGTCAAAGTATGTGCTGTGAGTCTGCTGAGAGCTCATCTCGGTGAAAACCTATCGCGCCCATTGCTTAATCCATAAATGTCGGAATGAGAGGTGAGGAGAGTGATGAATGAGAGGCAGAAGTGTGCAGGAAGAGCTGTGCTCAAGCTGAGAGCTGCAGCCTCAGTGTCTCAGCAAATGTAAATCGTGGCTGAGTCCGAGCAGCTGCAGGCAGCCAGGACCCAACTGCAGGCACGGGGAAGGAACCAGGAGTCACCAGAGCTCAGAGGGCCTAAAACACTAAACCATGAAACAGTGTCTGGAGAACTTCAGCCTCAGCAGGGTCATCAGCTTGGGCTAATTTCATTAAGGAGAGTTGGAATCTTTAGGAAAGGAAGCAAGAGCCAGCTGACAAGTGACAAGGACAGAGGGCTGGGATGGCACTGGCAGGGGGTTCTGGCACCAGTCCTTAAATAACCTCCGTTTGTGCCAACTGTCCTGCCCACACAGCTCCTCACTGCACTTGGGTGGGGTGAGTCCCTGATGATTTCAGCCCAAGTGCATCTGATTTTGTTGGCTGCCACATCACCAGGGAGTTCCAGACTCCCAGAGGACCCAGGGCTCGGATTTTTCCCTCAGGAGCCGTGGAGTTCACCCCATGGTCTGGCCTGGATGCACAGAGGCAGGTCATGGGAATGGGCACAGCTCAGAGGTGACATTTCCAGAGCATCCATGACCCATGCAGATGCCGAAGTCGTCTCCACTCCAGTGCTCTGTAGCAGAGCATTTCCCTCTTGCAGCCAGAAATCCCAAAGCCCTTGCAGGGCACCTCTCTCAGCAGCACTGGCCAAGTTTGTGAAAATTCCTCTCATTTTGGCCGGCCTTTCCCTGCAGCTCCAGGGGTCAGCCAGCTGCAATCCCAGCTTAGCAAAGCGTGAGGGGTGGCTCAGCCACCAAAGCAGCCCAGAGCAGCCTGTGTTGTGTCCTTTGGGTGGACACAAAGGAAAAGGATCGCTTTGGACATGTCCTGTTCATCATTCCTGTTTCTGTCAGGCCAGGTGAGGGCAATGCCATGGCCACAGGTGACAGAGCATGATGTTATTGTTTAAACCTCCGTAAAACACTTCCTACATTTTCTCCAGTCTAAAAGGAAAACAGGCCCTACTTGTCATCCCTAAATGGTGAACTATCCCACATTAACTCATGATTCCACCATTTATCTCATCCTCATGCCAAAGGTGCATCTACAGCTGGGGACCTGCCTGAAAGCATTCACAGTTCAGAGCCAGGAACAGGCAGGGAAAGGAGAAAACTGATGGATGAATCTCTTGAAAACCATGGGAAAGGAGTAAAATACGGGGGCCATATGGGCGAGCAGTTGAGTGTTGAGACAGTGGGAGGAGGAATGTGAGTGCTGACCCAGAACTCCAAGGAATGACTTTGTCCCGGAGCTGTCCCATGATGGGCCTTTACCTCCCTGATCCTCATCACAACTTCCATCCTGCCACGTCACAGCAAGAGAGAGTTTAGCAAATTTCCAGGTTCCAATGGAAAAGGTGGATTACAAAGATTTTTAAAGAATTTGGAAATACTTCAAAGAAATCGATGAAAATCCGTTCTGCTGAAAAAATTTTATCATCGTCTCTAAGTTGTTTGCTTGCCAGAGGAACAGTTTACATTTCAGGCATTTGGGAATTTCTTAGTGTTCAATCCAGCAATAAACAGTGTGAAAAAACACTCAGTTGGAGCCTCCTTGGGAGTTAACATCATTCCTGGAAGGAACACTTTGCATTGCCCATGCAAGGCAGCCCTGCAGCTGGAGATGCATCCCTCCTCGGCAGCACTGAGCTCACAGTGACGTGCGGAGCACGGCAGGAGGATCACCCCTCCATCCATCCATCCATCCATCCCAAAAATGCAGCTGGCACAGGCGGCAGGGGCACGGGCACAGGCTCCCACCCTGCCCTTGGGGGCACTCCGCGCTGAAGGACACTGAGCTGTGTGCCAGCCCTGCCAGGCTCTCTGTGGCAGCCTCGGCCGAGCAGAGCTGCCACTGCTCATATGAATAAAGGGCCCTGTGAAAATCCCCTCCAGCAGGAGCTCGGCAATGCTGATGTGAGTATGAGCAGGAGAAAATCCCTGTTCTGGAGCGGCTGGGAGCATATCCGTGTCTGGGTGCATGTGGGAAGGGGAGAGCTCAGCTGGCACTGTTCGATTTGCCTCGCAGCTCGTAGAGATATTGTTTTGATAGATCTGATTTATCGCTTTCCAGCTGAATGCTGAAGGTGTTCATTGAAAGCACAGGCAGCAGCGTTTCCTCGGGAAAGGCAGCGAAAGGCAGGCACGGGGAGAGGGCATGACTTGCCTGAATTCACTCCACAGCTCATTCCAGGAGCTCAGGGAGTACTTCCCATCTCCTCGGGCTCAGGCCATGGCCAGGAGCATCGCTGGGTCCAGACCCAGAGCTGGGGGAGCAGGGAACTGCTCTGGCCAGAGGAGATGCCAGCCCCAGGGTGGGGAATGTGGGGCATTCGGGATATTCTCCATGGCATTTGGGATATTCACCATGGCATTTGGGATATTCTCCATGGCATTTGGGATATTCTCTATGGCATTTGGGATATTCTCTATGGCATTCGGGATATTCTCTATGGCATTCGGGATATTCTCTATGGCATTTGGGATATTCTCCATGGCATTTGGGATATTCTCCATGGCATCTGGGATATTCTCCAGGCAGCTGGACTGCTGTTACCTTGGTGGTGCCTTTCTGCTGTATACAGACACCGGCAAATCACTCCCATCAATCCTGGGAGTTTGTTTTTACTAAATGTCACGCATGACAGGAGCTTGTCCCTCCTCCATCAGCTCTGGAGAACTCCTGGATCTCTTTTCTGGCTGCAGTTACTTATGGTCACAGTCAGGATGAGAGGGACAGACCTACTGCACTATTACATTAACTCTGATTGTATTCTTGCAATTGTAAATACTTCGTGTCCCTGAATATATTTCATATATGAATATATTTCATTTGTAGCAATACCACACCCTGAGGTGGCAGCACTGAGGACAGACACAAGGATGAGATGCAGACTATTGCATTATTTTGAATATTCTCCAGATTTGTAGTTGTTTCTATTCTAGACATCTACTAAAGGCAGCCATTAAATGAAACCTTTTCTCCAACATGTATTCCAAAAAGTCTTTCAGGGCTCCACGGAGATAAAACTGTCTGAGCTCTTCTGCAGATTTACTACCATGATGTGCTCACTTAATTTGTGATGGAAAGAGCCTGTTGGAGTTATCATTACTCATTACTTCAACTTCTCCTGCAGTTTCATTTGTCCTCCTGCAACTCTGTTGGGTTTGCTTAGGCTATAAATAAAGGTCCCTTGGGACACTGAATATTGCACTCCGAACAAAAATTTCAGTGACTCATTCTCATACGTTTTCTCCCATTATCTGCATCATGGGCAAATGTTCCCTCTCATTGCAAAGGGTCAGGAGGAACGGAGCTGGGACCAGATCCTTGGCAGATGTAGGTCAGGAAGTTCTTTCCTCAGATGCCCTTACAGGTGAGTTATTTTTCACCCAGCTACTGGAGTAGTTTCTGGTTACAACCAAACATCCTTAAGGCACAGAGCTGTTGGGTGGCTCCTGCCCAAAAGGGGAAAGTTTCTAACGAGGAGAGTGGTGCCAGAGTGACTGACAAGTCCGATGACTTCATCTGGCATCACTGACTGGGGAACAGTCACTGCCTTCCTGGGCTGTTTTTCCTGATGGAAATGTGTGGTGCTGGAGTCACCGATGTCACTCTTAATTACAGCAAATCTCAACCTAATGGACTTGGAATGGACAAAGTCTGCACAAGCACTGCCTGATGGGGACACAAATTATCCAAACAAGGCCCCACATCTCAGCTCATCCACAAGTTATTCCTAAAGGACAATTTCCTATTCTTTTGAAAACGTGTATTTTATATAATTAAAAAACTCAGAGACCAGAAATCATTGGTAATATCTGAATCCATGATGGTGTTACTGAGTGCCTTGCCCTCCCCTGTAAGTGCAGTTCGCCACTTCCATTGGTGCCTCCAGCTTTGCCAAAGGCCTCCCGGGCGCTGCCCCTCAGTGCTCCTGACAGATCCATCCATACCCAGCTGCACTCACAGAGCTCTCAGGCATTTCTCCGTCCTTTCCCTGGACACAGCCACTCACAGGACTCCAGCATTTAGCCCTTTACACCCCAGATTAGCAAAACGATGGCATTTTCTGCAGGGCAGGTGCCTTTGGCTGCACACGGATCGTGCACTGCCTGGTGCTGCTGGGGAACAGCCTCTGGAATGATCCTGCAAACGCTCTCTGGAAATGAAAATTCCTGATGGATCAGAACTGCTGCCTTCAGCTCACCTGTGTTTCTGACTCATTGGGACTTCTGACAAGAATTACTCTTGGAATGAGCATGTAAAAAATGTAAATTCCCTCCAAATCCTTCTGTTATCTCAGCTGGGTAAAGGCCTGGAGCAGCTGCAGCATCGCTGAGCTTTGCTCTCGGAAAGCACTTCCAGAGTGGGCTTTGGGCAGCTCTAGGAAACCTTTCCAGGACCAGGCCCTTTTCTCTGGGGTGCCTGGAGCCCAGCTCTGTCCTTTAGGTGGGAAATGACAAATCCCGAGCTGTGTTTGATGGATCCAGCCCTGGGAGCCCTCGGAGGTGCTCCTGACCTACACAATCCCAGCAGCTCACAGGTCAGTTCAGCCCAGACCCAAGGAGCTGCTCACAGCCCCTGGAGCTCCTGAGCTCCAGAAGCCAAAATGAGCACTCAGGCTGCACCTTCCGGAGCAGTCAAACATCGCAGTGAGACCTGCAAGAGAGCTCTGCAGTTCCCTTCCTTCTCTCCTTGGCAATATTCGGGCTGGGGCGATTTCCCTGCTTGAGCCCCCTGTGATTCCAGGCCCAGCTGCACTTTCCTGCTCGCTGCTGCCCCATGGAAAAGCACAGCCACATCTCCCAGGCCCCTGGGAAAGCTCAGGAATAGGGAACAGCAGGGATCAGTTTAGTTCCACCAAATAAAGCTGTTCCCATTGTGCCCCTGCACTGCCATCCGCTATCACACCATGTACAATGCAGTTCTCTTTCCTACCTAATGCACATTTAATTAGAATTAAATAGAATTAGGTCTTTCCCAGTTGCTTAAATAGTTGATATAATTATTCCAAATCTTGACAGAAAAAAGAGAGAAACAGATGTTTTCTCTCACCTAATTTTTCTCTGGAGAAATAAAGGCTGCTTATAGAATTTTATGGCTTCTCACAAGAACGAAATATGGGGAAAATAACAGATTCATGAATATTTAACATTAATTCAAAGAAGAGCTCAGTGTTCATTTACCAGAAATTACAAACCAAACTCTAATTCTTTTCTTTGAAGGTCTCACAGTTCCACCTGTAGTTTGTGGTCTGGCTGCTGAGAGTTCAACTGATGCACTGGGTAACACTGAAAAATACATTTAAATGTTGAATTTAAAAGGAAAAATTGCTTTATTTCTCCTCTCAGCCTCATCTCTAAAAGATGGAGTAGCATGTGCTCCTTTAATTCACTCTGAGGAGTGTGAAAGCACTACTGCATAATTTAACATGTGCTGAGGTGTTCCTGTGCATTCGAACACTGTTGGGGAGGAGCAGCACTTCAACCCTTGCCTCACAAGCTGAGTATTGGTAATGACAAGAGGGAATATTTTGATTCACTCCTTTACAGGAAGGTCCAGATTCCCTTAGAGGAAAAGACACAAAAGGGACATTTTCTCTCCCGAAATTCCAGACTTTGGGATCGTGCAAAATTCCCTCTCCCATTTGGATTTGCAGCTGTAAGGACTGGCACATTTGAAGATCTGACAGAAATCACTGTTCTGGTTCTTTTTGCTTTATTTTCCCAAAAGTTCTTTCTTTCATTTCCTTCCTGAACAGCAAAGAGCTCCTCTTTGTCCTTTGCTTCCTCATTATCCCCATGTTTTCAACCCTGAACCAAAAGCAGCTTTCTGTCCATTTGCAATCCTTCTCCAAGGAATTCTGCCCTTTGGCATTATTTTTTTTACTGCAATTGGTTCAGCAGAGGAATGAGTGGGGAGGAGGAATAGAAGTTTCCAGCTTCTCTAGGAGCAGGCAAGACAAGGAGTTCAGACTTTCTTCTCCGCAGAGATCCCCATATTTTAACAAAACTAGATGTCAAAATTACTTCAAGGTTAGAAAAACTGCTTCATTCCAATAAAGATACCCTGAAATACATCTAAATACAGATATATTAAAAGGAACAGATACATTAGATGATAGATTAACATCAATCTGACTGAATGAAGACCTTGGCCCATATTTTAAAGCCTCTATTATTGCAAATATAAAAGTCAGTCCCTGCCTCTCAGAGGCATTTTCATCAAGGCAAAACATCAGAATGGGGCTGTGCATCACCCCTGCGAGATGAATTTCAGTGTTTATCAGCAGTGAGGCCCCAGCCACTCACTTGCAATAAGATATTTATGCAGCAATTGCAAGTTCTAAATGTCATAAAGCTGAAATTAAGTGCTGTGCACACCATGATCAGAGCTTAGTGACGTGGAGAGAGGTGGAAAATAAGTTTATGTTGGGGGTTTTTAAGGAAATATTGGTCTTTCACAGAAATGTCCAAGCTGAAAAATGAAAGTTGAAATTTAGATGTCCCAGGCCTTTGGGACCCAAATTGCTCTGACCTCTTAAAGGCAGAATAAACCATGTGGATAAAGAGAAATCTGTCATTAGGTGCAGAAATAATCCTGCTGCGCAGATCAGGGGGGACTGTCCAGAAGTTTCTGAGGTATTCTGGTGCTTAAAGATGAAGGTGAAAAATCTCAAGACAGCAAAATTCCCACTCAGTCCAGATATCTCTGAAAAATCCCTTTCCCAGCCAGATTTCTGTTGTGTTGAAAATATTACTCTGGGCTGGGTACCTCATTTTTAGAGTGAAGAGATGATGGAGAAGGAGGCACAAAAATGAGATTAATTACTTGGGACATCATCTGCCAGCATGAGGAGCTTCATCCAGCCTCAATTTACCTCCAAGTTTATTTCTTGAGGTGTGGAGATTTATAGCATTGTGGTCACCGCAGCCAATTTGTCAGGGATTCTTTCATTAGCCACAAAAACCTCTAATCTGCTCCTAATCTGGAACAACATTGTTTTCTGACAGTAACAGGAGCTTTGTGTTGTGTTTAAAGTGGTTCTCTTTTTTCGGCTTCTAATTCCTGTCCTTTTCATCTCAGGTTAAATATGTTCAGTGAAGATTAACTTCTGTAAATAAACAGATCCAGCCTTGTGCCTTTTTTCAAAAAGACTGGGCAATCTGTAGTAATTTGAATTTCTGGGATCTAGAACAGAGAGATTAAAGCATTGAGTTTATTCCAGCGTAATTCTATCCCAAAAGAGTCAAGTTCTGAAACAGCTGAAATGTGTAGCACAGGAGAGGATCCTTCCAGGAGAGCCTGGTATCCCCTCCTGCTTCTCCCCCACAATTCAACTGCTTTACCTCTTCTGATTCCCTTAAATTCCCTTACATTTGGATTAAAATTCTGAAAGATTGCAGAGTCAGAAAGTTCACTGGGTTTGGATCGTCTCCAGGTGGGATCAGGCAGGAATCCTCTTTCCTCAGGGCAGTTCAGCAGAGCGTTAGGAGGGATTTGCACTGCCTTTGGACAGCTCCTGGCCAGGCTGTGCCCTTGGGGACAGGCAGGACCAGCAGGAGTTTTTGGGGTGCGAAGGACAGGCAGGCCCTGCCCTGTCCTGCTCTTCCCTCTCTCCTTAAGGCAGGGACACGCTTTTTCCAAATCCTGAGTTTCCTGCCCCATCTAAATCCACAGTCCACTGCTGGCATCACTCTCAAAGTCTCTGCAATAAGGCTTCTATCAGTAATGTAAACTTTGGGGATCTCCAGCAGAGCTCTGACAGAAATGCAGTGAGAAAAACCATGGGCTGGTGTGGGCAATGGGCCTGCAAAACCTAAATTTGGGAGAGGATTTAAGTGCCAGTGACAACATAAGAATAACTGCATTTTAGTTAATTTTACCAGAAAATGCTCTTTCAATCCTGTTTCCATAAAAATGACAAGCACTGAATCACCACAGAAAAAAAAAGATTATTCCAAATTGCAAGTGTGTTCAGTCCTGTTTTGGCAAGTTCCAGCTAATAACCCTGGCTGTTAACACAAACCTAGGAGATATTTTCCTCACTCTGAAAATAAACCCACAAGGCTTTAAGTATCACCATTGGACAACTGCAAATTTACATTTTAAATGTATTTTTTCCCTTCTCGTCATGGAAATTCCCTTTCCTGAGGTTCAAGGTTTGCGTGTTCAAAGGAAAAGTGTTGCTACTAAATCAGGAAATGTAAGGAAATCATAATCCAGTTTATTTCCAGAGTCTGTGGGAAGTTTTTATAATTCTGGCTAAGCCAAAGAGGTTTTCCACAAAGGATAAATTTGTGGCCATCAGCAGGAATGGAAATGAAGTAAATACATTTTCTTCTTCCAAAAGAAAGGCTCCAGGAAGGACCCTTGTACCAACTGTGCAATGGTACAGTACCAACATTATCCACTGTAATTAATTAAACAAGCAATTATTAGGTGCAGCTCTGTAGCTAACACTGAAGTTTCTATCAAAAGCAGACAATTTTCATCTTTTCATCACTATATTTTTGAGGGCCCCCTCCCAGAGAAGCTCTGTTATGAACATAATCTAAAGCCAAACAATCTCACACATTCTCAGGGCTGCAGACACAATTCTTCATCACATGACTCTAAATCCTCACCCACCATCACACAGAAAACCTTCCCAGGTCCAGCTCCTTGCTCCATTTCTTGGTAGTGCTTTAATATCAGAGCCAGCAGCAGAGAAGTGAGATGGAAACGCTCAGGAGGAATTCTATAAAATTCCACGGAGATATTCTCATTCACGTCCTGGCTCAGCCCATACCCCGTGCCCAGTTAGGAGCAGTGTCCAAAGGGCTCTGAGAGTGTCTCTGCTGAGCTCCACAATCACATCCAAATCCAGCACATATTCTAACAGCCTTTCGCAAATGAAGAGCAGGAGCAGAGCTCCTTACGAAGCTGAGCCATGAAAAGGGATCCTTTGCAAATGAAGGAGTCATTGAAAAATGACTCTGAGAGCACTACAGGAGTATTATTGACTTGAATCCTTAGGCTATTGAATTCATTTTTTCATTGAAAACTGAATGAAAGCAGCTCTGCCATGAATCCTACCTGCACCTCTCTGAGCAGGTGTCCAAGTGCCACCTTAAACCTGGCAGAAAAACCCCCATTTCTCACAGTCCCTATTCCATCCCTCCTCCCAAGGCAGGTAAAGAGTTAATGCTCCTGGCTGGGTTTCAATACATTTGGTTCTCTTACAGCACCTGCTGCTGAAGATCTCAGAGCAATTTGTGAACATTCATCAGCTCAGGCTCATGATTATTCAGCCAGTTTGTTTGTGCACAGCCTGGTAGAAAGGGCAGTGAGAACACATCAGACTCCTCCAGGGGCTGTGGGAGATGAGCCACAGCCTTGTGTTCCTTTGCCCCCCGGAATGGGATTTTTCTGTCTGTGGTTTCACCTCGAGGGGCACAGAGAGCAGCAGTGGGAAGGGAAGCAGACTGGTCTCAAACTGAGCAACAGTTTTAGTCCAACCATCACCAGTGCGAATCCGTTCTGCCCTCTCCTGCCCCTGCTGTGGGCATGGCGTCCTGGAACCTGCTGCCTCCTGGAAGTGGCTGCTGAAAGGCTATTGAAAGGTCTGGTTCCTTGGGACGACAAAGTCCGGCTGGAGTGTGCCCAAAGGCAGGCAGCAGCTCCAGGCCACTCTGCCACCTTGGCAGGCTGGGCATGTCCCACACGAGGGCAGCTGAGAAACCGGAGCAGAGCAGTTCACAGCCTCCCGGAGCTTTTCTTATCCAACCTCTCCACATTCTGCAATGAGTGAATTTTCTTATGTGCCAAAGGCTGAAACAGGGTTACGTCTGGAGCCAATGATCTAATCAAACTATTTTTAATCAGTGTAGCTCAAGTCCCAGGAGAGGGAGGATGCAGAGTCTGTGCCACAACTGCACTGAGAGAGGGACCAGGTCACTCCCTGGCCAGGCAGAGCTGTGACCACCCCAGCACAGAGCCCCAGCCTGAGGAATTCACAGCTAAAGCAGAGAAACACAGAAAGAAATCACAAACAGAACCGAGAGTGGAGTCCAGCAGGAGCTGGAAGTGTGAAGGATGAATGCCCCCAGGCTCAGCTGCTCCCTGCCTTTATCAGCACTGAAAATTCTGCTGTGGGCAGAGCAGGGGCAGAAAAGCTGAGGCAGAGCTCATAAATCTAGTGTTTGTTCCTTTTCCCTTCCGTGACACCATGACACTATCCTGTCACTCTTGTCAACGTTTCAAAGGGAAGTTTTTAAATAACAGTGCTTTGCCCCAGCCCTGCTGCTGGGAACAGCCACACCAACATCTGCCATGCACTCCCTGAGTGAAATTCAACTTTTGTTTACATGGTTTGTCCTTAAAACCAGCAGTCAGCTGCAACTCTCAGCCATAGCTGCCTTATTAAAAATGAAGCTTTTATTTTAAACGCGGTACATTTTGTAACAGGAAAATCAATATAGAGTAACCCAGAGTACAGCAGACAACAGCTGTGGGACATAATCTGATGACATAAAGTTGAGAACAGGATTTCGGCAGTTTTATGTTCAGCAAATCTTTCACTTTTTGTTTTTTGTGGCACTGTGTTCTAAAGATCTGAGATTTCTCCCCACCTGGTAACCCAAAGCTTCACAGGATGAAGAAATCAAAAAACCACTGCTTTCAACATTAAAGGCTATTATCTAAAAAATAAACCAGCTGTTCCTTATATTTTGCTTTTTAGGCTACTGTAAGAGGATGACTCTTCCCAGAGTTATGATGAGTTAACGACAGCCTCAGTGACCCCAGAGCCGCGAGCAAAGACACAGGAAGATGCTTCAGCATCAAGAACATTAAAGGTAAAGTATTTCCTAGAGTAAATCCTTTTCTCTGCCTTCCCCTGGATTGTGGGTCAGGATGCTCACCTCTGCTCAGGACTGGGATTCATAATAAACTCTGCTTGGAAAAGTTAGAGGTGGAAAAGAGATGAAGCCACAGATCTGCCCAGTACAGGAGTATGGAATACTTTTTTTTTTTTTTTGCTGATCTGTTACAATTTTATTTTATAAACAGAATTTTTACAGTTAGAAACAAACTTATGCTCTCATTGAATATTGAATGATAATATTGAATAATGAATAGTACGAATAAACCAAGGATTTTTGGAACGAAGCTATTTGTCCTTAGGAAATTATTAGCTCTCTAAAACGATATGTGACTCATAAAATGAACTCCAATATATTTCCTTAATGGGCAAAAGGATAACAGATCATTTTGTCCCAAAATTGCTTTTTTCAGCACATCCCACCAAGGATATTTCTTCTCAGATAATGCAACTGGTTTTTTACAGGTTTGCACTGCGCGTTCATGTGGCAAACGCTGAGTTAAGATCGCGATGTTCCCCCGGTGTCGCCGGGCCGGCATTGCCCTCTAGCGCTGCGGGGCCGCCGCACTGCTGTCCCCGCACTGCCACCGCAGGGTCACCGCACTGCCACCGCAGGGTCACCGCACTGCTGTCCCCGCACTGCCACCGCAGGGTCAGCGCTCAGCCACTGCACAGCCACCACACAGTCACCGACAGTTCCCGCACAGGCACAGCACAGGCACTGACAGTCCCCGCACCGCCACCGCTCTGTCCCTGCACAGCCACCGCACACAGTCCCCGCACTGTCACCGCTCAGCCACTGCACAGACACCGCACAGTCGCCGCACAGTCACGGCAGTGTCACCGCACAGTCCCCGCACAGTTCCCGCAGGGTCACCGCACAGTCCCCGCACCGGGGGCCGCCCACTGCCCCCGGCCGCGCAGGGACCTGCGGCCATCCCCCGGTCCCTCCGTCCCTCCGTCCCTCCGTCCCTCTGTCCCCCAGTCCCTCCGTCCGTCTGTCCCTCCGTCCGTCTGTCCCTCTGCCCTCCGTCCCTCCGTCCCTCACTCCCTTCATCCCTCCGTCCCTCTGTCCCTCGGTCCCCCCGCCTCCGGCGCGGCCGCTCCGGGGCCGGCGCTGATCCCGCCCCGCGTGTCACGCTCGGCAGCAGCGGAACTCCCCCGGCTCCAGGCACGATTCCTGCTGCTGCTCGCAGCGGCTCCGCATGGGAGATGAAGGGATCCGGAGCAGCCCCGCGTTGGTGACTCTGGCGGCCCGGGGCTGCCCGGGACCCCACGCCGGGCAGCGCTCCGTGCCGGGCTGGGGCTCTCCGGGGACATGAATTGTGCTCCTCGCACTGCCCGGGGCTTTGCAGCCACTCCGCGGGTCCGGAGATGACTTTGAGCTGACTCGCCGAGGGACACAACCCCAGCTTGCTATGGAGGATGATTTTTAAGATGAATACCTATCTTGGTGATAAATCCAATATATCAATACCAGGATATTTCAAAGGCTCTGCACTAAATAATGGCAATTTTTCTGCAAACAACTCCAACGAGACGGGAAGCAACCTGGATTCACCTGCCTTGGCCACCAGCAGGGCGATCATTGTGGGGCTGATCCTCGGTGCCTTCATTCTCTTTGCTATCATAGGTAATATCCTGGTGATTCTCTCAGTGGCTTGCAACAGACATTTAAGGATCCCTACGAACTATTTCATCATTAACCTGGCCATAGCAGACCTGCTGCTGAGTTTCACCGTCCTGCCGTTCTCTGCCACGCTGGAAGTGCTTGGCTACTGGGTTTTGGGGAGGATATTCTGCGACATCTGGGCAGCGGTGGATGTGCTGTGCTGCACAGCCTCCATCCTGAGCCTGTGTGCCATTTCCATAGACAGGTACATCGGGGTGCGCTACTCCCTGCAGTACCCCACCCTGGTCACGAGGAGAAGGGCCATTTTGGCTCTCCTGGGGGTCTGGGTCCTGTCCATGGTGATTTCCATCGGGCCCCTGCTGGGCTGGAAGGAGCCGGCCCCGCAGGACGACAGGGAGTGCCGGATCACCGAGGAACCCTTCTATGCTCTCTTCTCCTCCCTGGGCTCGTTTTACATCCCTCTGATCGTCATCCTCGTGATGTACTGCCGGGTCTACATCGTGGCCAAGAGGACTACCAGGAACCTGGAAGCTGGGGTGATGAAAGAAATGTCCAACTCCAAAGAGCTGACCTTACGGATTCATTACAAGCACGTTCACGAGGACACGTTAAACAACACCAAATCCAAGGGTCACAATCCCAGGAACTCCTTAGCCTTCAAACTTCTAAAATTCTCCAGAGAAAAGAAGGCGGCCAAGACATTGGGAATTGTGGTTGGCATGTTTATCCTGTGCTGGCTCCCCTTCTTCATTGTCCTGCCGCTGGGTGAGTTGGGAGCCAGGGGACGGCGAGAGCAGGGTGGGAATGGGTTATAGGATATATCCTACAGAAATATCATGGAAAGAAATTGGAGGAGAAGGAGATACTGTTGGGAGAGCTGCAGTGAGCAGATGAAAGGAAGGGAATGACAGAAAGGGAACTCCTGACGTTGACTTTTGCCAGCAGTCACACTGGAACTTTGGGAAGTGTGCAGCTGCACAAAGGCGCTCATCCGGGGTCCTCAGGGCAGGTGTCACACCGGAGGACAATACCTCCAGAGTTTATATCTGAATCCCCCTTTATGTTTTTCCTTTGAATTGAATTAGGTAATTTTTAATTAGAAACATTGCCATACCCAAATCCCAAGTAAGAATAGAGAGCTGCAGCTCTGCAATGTTGGGGTCCAGGTCACCACCTCAGGTTTGGGATACAACACAGTAGGATTTGGGCATTATGAGATGCCTTAACTGGAAATTAACTTAATTAATTGTGAGGAGCAGAACTCCCCTGAGCTTTGGGAAGCTGAAGAAGTTCTCATTGTCAGTGGAAACGTTACTGATCAAATTCCAAAAGCAAAGACACAGAGATCCCATAGATCCCCACAGAAAGGTGCTCGTTGGTGGCATAGGTTCAGATGTTTTGGGACATGGCCATGGGAGCTTTGGCAGCCACTTCATTCCCTTTCAACTTTAAAATGTTGTTAAAGCACTGATGTAGCCTTAGCACATTGCTCAGTGTCCCAAAGCCTTGTGAAATGTGCTTGTATTGTGTTTAATATTAGCACGACCACTGAAGGGGAGTATCTCAAGATATTCAATTACGAGCTCTCAGAAATATCTGTCCAAAATTCATTTCTCTGAGACAATCTGGCAGCCTAATTATGGAAAGAGGTGGATAAAGAAAAGGGAGGAAAAGGCTTTATTAATGTTCTGTATTTGTGTTTACTTAGTTACCCAACCAAAACATTTCTGATTGAGTGGTAAGTGAATATTTTTAGAGACTGTTGTAGAAAACTAAACTGAGTTCAGCAGCCTGGCCCTGGTGAAGCGTTATAAAACGATCATTTTAGTGGATGTGTAATATCATTTAGAGTAGAATCTTTACTGCTTCAGCTACCGCAGGGCAACTCTGTCATCTCTAGCTTATACTGAATTTTAAAATCTTTGCAACTCAAGACCTGCATAAAGATCATGTTGAGGATGTGAAAAATTCCGAACAGAAGGAAAATTGCCAGTGAAGCTCCCTTTGGCTACTGAAGTTCAAGTCCTTGCGCTGTCTCTTAAAGAAAGTTTATAACATAAAACAAGCAAAAATACTTAGCTGTAGATAGAAATACATTCCCACCACATGCAATAGTACTAGACTTGTAGCCAGTAGCCACGATCCCCTGATAAAGCAGATTCCCTCCTTGATTTTGAATTACTGAAGGAAAAAAAGCAGATGTGGACATAGTAAATCCTGCGTGTAGGTGGAGGAGCCAGGGACTGACACTGCCCACCCAGCACGTGCAGTCCAGCAAAACAACATTGTGGACACAGGGCAGGAGCAAAGGGAGACACAAACCAGTTCTTGAAAAAGTGTCTGTTTTCCCTTTCAGAAGTAATTTCAAAGCTCCTGGGCTCTCTGGGAGGATTCATGAGTGGTGGTTTAAGCACCCGGGTGGGAATTTATTGCTTGCCAGGATATGATTTTGTCTCCTGTATAAATTGTGCCAAGGCAGCGGCGGGTGATGGGCTGGGCCCAAACCCAGTGCTGGGGACCCCAGCCCACCCCACACAGCACCGTGACCCCAACACCCCCAGGGTGGGGTGCTTGGCACCCCCAGAGCCGAGGGGCAGGAAGAGCTGCAGGGAAAAGCTCTTGGCAGTGGCCTGAGACTGCTGGAATCCTGTTTGTGTCAGAAACCCTCTGGCTAAAAAAGGCGGAAAGAGGGCATCCATAGCATCCCATACAGCGTCCAAATGTATTTCCACAGGAGATATTTTCCCTTTGTTTGGCTGACTAGGAATAGGCTGGGTTTATTCCTTGTCTCTGGTGTCTGTATTTTTTATTTATGATCCAGCCCACTCCAAGCCCCGGTATTTTTGTCTCTGTGTATCAGTGCAGAGTCAATTAAGGATGTCAGGCATGACTCGAGCATTGCTCACTAGGACAGGTGGGAAAAGTGCTTTTCCTGACGTGCATAATGCAGCTGTTCTCAACTGCAGCAGAAGGAAAGGATTCCTAAGGAGCTGTGTGCTGCAGCCTTCAGAGCAGCAATCTTCTGCTTTGTGTCTTGAACACACAGGATTCAATGACATGCTATTAAAAACCCTTTAAAGAGCAGCCAGTGGTACAAAATCAATCTCTGGGACAGGCAAACTGCAGAATCCAAAAGGTGCTGAGGTTTTCCAAGCTCCCCATGGGTGTCCTGGGCTGTCCAGCTGAGGCAGCTCCACTTCCTGCAAGGACAGGCTTCTGCCTCGGCTTCTCTTTCTCACAGCTCCTGTTTGCCCCAGTAACCCAAATCGCACCCTCACATCTGCACCATCGCTATTTTGATTTCAATTTTCCTGCTCCTTGTTTCCCTCAGTAATTCCATGACTCTGCAGAAGGGTGTTGGCAGAGCAGCTCTGGATTTCTGTGGATCCAACCACAAAACCTTTGCCAAGTTGGTAAATGTTATTTCTGCAGCATCCCAGGCCCAGGTCTGAACAAACCTATTGAGATGTAGCAGAGTTTCCTTGGTATTCTCAGCAATTCCATGAGTTTCCCAGGCAAAATTATTCTTCTTCCAGTCTGGCATTTCAATTTATTCCACAGCTCCCCATTTGATATTCCAGCCACAGAGTTATTCCATCAGGTGGCAGCTATGCCCTGGGAACAGCTGTGGTGCTGAAAGCAGGCAGATTGCTTGGAAAAATGAAAAGAAATTATATCAACGTTTCTACAGCGTTTTTCAAGCAAAAATCCAAAGGTTTTGCAAGGAAAGCTCTGGATTCAGTGCAGATTGGAATTCCAGCCCTGACAGCACAGGCACTGAGCAGCATTAAATTCTCAGCAGCAAAAATTGCCTCCAGTCAGTTCTGGAGCACTGAACTGTGCTGTCTTCAGTACCTGGGAATGCAGAACTGGGATCAGAGAGAAATGGGTGAGAAATTTGGGGTTATTCCTGTATTGGATATTCTTTCCAGACAGAATGGAGCTACAGAACGTCCTGGGTGCACACATTTATAAAAGCTCCCTGGCTGTGCAAATAGTCATCCTGCCACTCAAAATTATTTGTGATTCAACATAAAAAATAAATTAAAGATATTTGTGTCTTTGAGACAACTTCTTGGGCCATAAATTCAGTGACTCAGATTTGAGGAGAAAATATCTTGGTTTTTTAAAATAAATGTTTCTTTTCATCCCTTTCGTACAAATTCTTCCTTAGGAAGCAGGACTACATTAGATATTCATTGCTGATAAATGATGAGTAAGAGATTCTTTTTATTTAAAGGCTAGAGCCCTGCAGAACTGAGGTAACGCTCATTAAAACTCCCTCCTTAAACAATGGAGTGTCCAATTTCATGAAAATACCTTTATTTAAACAAGGAATGCAAAATGAAGGATTGTACAAGGAGAGGTTTAGTGTCGCTCCTGCAAATTGAGATATCAGAGCAGCCTTCCCAATCTTCTCCCAGACATTCCCAAAGGGAAAGCTCACCCTTTCCACCCCTTCAGCCAGGGCACTTCCCAGCCTGCTGCCTAATTCCAGAGGAGACCAGAGCAGAATCCACTGCCCAGTTCAGAGCCTAAATCCCCCTGCTCCCACAAATCCTGGGCTCCATCCACTGCAGAGAAACAAAACTCTTGGAACTTAAATGGCGGTGGGATAAGGCCTCAGGATGAAGATACACCTGGTGGGACTACCATGTGTTAAACTTTTGAAACCTCTCTATAAAATAATTTGAAGAAATAGAAAATATTCTGCACGTTGTAGGTCAGCCAACACAAAATTATTTTTAAAATAAAATGTAATTTAAGTACAGAATGAAGATTTATGTTACATCAGGCAAATCTCTGGGAATACCAAATTAGGTCCCTTGGTTTCCATGGGAAACACCTCCAGGGGTGAGGTCTGGTGCTCTCAGTGCCCCTGGGCTCTGCTCTTTGCAGGGCTTTAGGCCTGGCTTACCTTCACCTCATTTGCCTCCTCGTCCCCTCCCTGGCCAGTGCAGCTCTCTCAAATTGATGACCCCGAGTTAATAATTATAAAGAATTCAGACAAATTGATGAGGATGTGGCAATCTGGCAAGTCAGCCCTTGAGCAAAGTTCAGTTGACAGGAGCCAGCAGGAACTGGACAATTAAACATCCTGAGGGCATTCACTGACCAGCACACAGTGTTTTGGCACGTGGGGAGCACCAGATTATTTTGGGATGATTCATTTTCCTACTGAAATAGCCTCCCCTCAGCCCTGGTTTAAGCCTTTGCTTTGCAGAGGATATCAATTAGCAGTCACTCAGTGACTTCTGGGGGTTAGAACAAAATCGTTTGTTATCAAAGTAGGGGAAAGTGCACAAATTCCAGGGTAATTCCTCTGTAAACTTTGGATTTGTCTGTCAGAGGAACAAAGGGAAATCCTACAGCGGACAGTGTTACAGAACCAAATACACAAAGCAATAGAGGAAAAAATACAAAGAAATCAACTGGAGTTGACTGTTGAGCCTCAGGGGTGGCACCAGCTCCTGTGTCAGGTGGCAGAGAGATCCAAGGGAAAAATCAGCTCGGGACTGAGCCACTGGGCAGCGACAGGAGATCTCAGACCTCTGGAAATCAAAGGCAGGAGCGGAGGGAGGACTGCAGAGGAAGCCCTGCTCTCAGCACGGCAGCTGGACACAGGCCCTGTGCCACAGGGGTCTGCAAACTCTCTGCAGTGCTCGGGTGGGTGGCCATGGGGACAGCACTGAGTGAAGCCACCAAAGCTCCTAAAGCACCGAGGCCACAGCTCAGGCTCTCTGTGCTTCAGGTGAAATACTGCCAGGAACAAAAAGCCAGGAGCTTTTTCTTGTCTTTTAGGACCCTAAAAGGCTCCTCCACGGCCCACTGCAAGATTTAGAGTTGCTTTGATGGGCTTCCAGGCGAGCCCTAGAAATGGGAAAGAAATAACCATCCATCTCCGAGGGACAAGAGAGAAAATCTACACTGAAATTCATCCAATAGCTCTGTAACTGTGCTCAGTTCCATGCTAGAGCTATTTCCTACCAGCCATGGCCAAGACAGATTGGCTCAGCTGTCAGGCAGAAGCAAGGAGGACAGAAAACACCAAGGCATGTTCAGTAATTGCAGATATTTACACAAAATAAATGAAATGTCAGCAGACTCCGATTAGCTTTTCTAGACTCCCTTAATCAGCTAATCCTTTGCAAAACAAGGATAATCTTGGCTCGTGTGCTGTCTAGTCAGGAGCTGCTGAAGTCTGTAACTCTTTTGGACTAAATAATAACAGCAATAATGCTGTGTTTCTGTCCCTTTCCCTCGTCAGCTTTAGAGACTGAACAAGATTCTGACCAAAATTAAGCTTGATTTTATCACATTTATGTGAGGGCAGCACAATTCAAACACAGGTGAGTTCTCTCAGTAGCATAAATCACAGAGCTGTTCTGGAGTGAAACATGGTGCCCAGGGCAGTAATTCTGTGATTAAGTACAAGGCACTGTCGCTCCAGAAAGCAAATGGAGCTGCAGTGCCTTGCACCTGCTTGTAATGCAAGGGGTGTAGCACCTCCAGGCTTTAGGAAAAGATCTGATCCCTATCTCTACTCCTTGAAGTCCTGCTTTTATTTTGGCCATTCCAGATAAGTTTCTAATTTTGGAGCCCTAGAAAGCTCTCAGATTTGAGTTACTGTGAATGAAGTTCGTGCTGTTCTCATACCCATGATTTGTTCATCTGAAAGATGAGGCATCTGCTGGTGTTGTCAGTCCTAGGACAAACTCCTCACAAGCAGGACACTTTGGAGCTCTGAGCAACCTGGGACAGTGGAAGGTGTCTCTGCCCATGGCAGGGGGTGGGACTGGATGAGCTTTTAGGTCCCTTTAAACCAAAATATTCCAGGATTCCATGATATACCTAATGTACCTATCACTACACTGGAGAATGACAAGGCCCATCAGATTTGTATGCTACCCATTGTTACTTATTGTTTCTCCAGTTTTCCTTTCATTTTCCTTATTGAATTCTGTTCTGTTTGTTTTGGATGCTCTCCATATTTCTCAAGATCATTTCTCACTGTTTTCCAGCTGTTTTCCATGTTATCCTAACCCTCTTCTCCAGCAGCCCTGCAGTGCCTCCCAGCTTTACCAACTCTTAATTTTATAACCCTCCTCTCTACTTCGTCATCTACTGTTTGTAAACTGTGGGGGTTATTTTCCTATATTAAATAAGTCCAGGGGAATGTAAACAAACACTGGATGCTGGAAAGGAAGAACTCAGTAGCTTTAAAAATCCAATTAGCTCTAAAAGCTTGGCACGCTGGCTTGGCTGAGCCCGTGGTGAGAAGGGCTGCACAAAGCTCAAACAGAAGGCAACCACATCCTTTCAGCACATCCTAAACTCACAACAACTCTGCCCAGGGGCAGATTATTGCTCCTGCAGGGAGGGTGTTACTGGCTGAGCACGCAGTGGCTGCAGCTCAGCCATCAGCAGCTTCCAGGAGCTGTGGCTCCTGCAGGAATCACTGCAGGGACGTGGAGGTTCCCAGCCTGGGAGGTCTGTGCTGGTCACAGCACAGATCTGATCGATCACTTTCCCAGGGAAAAATGCCATCAGAAAGCAGAATCCTCACACAGCAACGCTCATTTCTGCACAAGCTGTCTCCTGGGGACAGATGGAGATGGGGGTTGATGTTGGTGAAGCTTCCTGTTTTCTGTGTCCCAGAACTCAGCTGTTATCGTTTGGTGTTTTGCAATGCTTTTCCTCACCAGAGCGATTTTTAAAACCTTGGAATTTTCTCTTGTGGAGAATGTTGAGAATCTCAGATTTAACTCCAGACAGAATGGCCCCAACCAGCACCAAAATCTGAATCGCTGAAAGAAGATTGGACCTCAGATTGCTTTCCAAGGGTACCTTTACCTGACTCTAAACTTCCAATCACTAATTACCAATTCTTTATTTGTATTTTATGGTGTGCAAACAAGAAGCTCTTGAAACACTTCATTTTCAACCGGTTATTAATAGAGAGAAGGAGTTTTATATTTTGTGACCCTTTAATCTTCAGACAATGACACAGCTGTGCAGTGATCTCCAGTTTCCCATCTGGAATATCCAGTGGCACACAGCAAAGCTTTCTATGACTGTTCTACCACTGTATTGCAATAAATCCAGATGTTATATTTGTTCCAGGAAATTGGAAAACAACTCAACACATTCCCCTAGGTGTGTTTTCATCTAAGCAAAACCGGATTGAGATTTTGAAATTCAATTCCTTTGTAAGGCACAGAAATGAGCCTCAAACTCATCCATAGAGACCTGTTCTCCTTAATCCAGGGAATTCACAGTACTCCTGCCCAAATATTATCTAATCTAAATATCCAATACTTGATTCTGAGCAGAACTGATCCTTTTATGAGTAATTTATTATACTTAATTGGTATCAAACCCACAATGCATTAAAAATGAATGTTTAATTAAAACCTCCTTCAGTGAAGCGTTTTCCTTAATTAAGAGCACAATGAATAAGATATTCCAGAAGATTTTCCTGCTGCCCACCCTGATATTTTAAGGACTCTTCCCAGGTCTACTAAAGTCCTTCTGAGCCTTTACAAAGGGTTCCAAGGACTGCCCTGACTCCAGTGGACTCAATTTTAATGTCTCAGTGATGCTCTACCCTCATTTTCTGCAGAATATGTGAGGAGAATTAATATGGCAAATTGTTTCCCACAACGTTCCCTAATTTCATTGAGACTTGACTTACTTTCTCTGTAATAAAGTATTCATTATAAAGAACGAGTCAGAGCCTAAATGAAATCAGCTTTTCCTAAATAAAATTCTTCTTAATTCCTTTTTATGCCATTTGCTCTTGCACAGTTTATCTCCAAGCTGAGCAGCTCCATCAAGCCTAGGGAGTGTGGGCAAAAAACAGATCCAGTTGATTTTCTGAAATACTTCCTGCCCTCCATTTGTGTTTTGCAAACATTCCTTGGTGCCAGCAATGCAGTGAGAGGGAAGATCGTGGGGCTGTGATTAATAAATCACAGGGTCAGTGCAGAGAAAGAAAAGTGAGCAGCAAACACATCCCTTGGAGTGAGGCTGCTGAGCATGGAGCACCAGGAGAGCGATCGGCTGCAGCAGGGAAATCCCTCTGGCCACCCCAGCGCAAATAAATCACTGAGGAGAGAACCACATGCAAATTTTCCAGGCGTTTCCAAGAGCAGTCTAAATCAGCACAGGGCGATATTTAATCTGTTTATCAGACTGCAATGGGAAGTGATTGAGATTAGAGCAGGAAATAGCAGTCTGGTGTTTCGAGTGTGTCCAGGAGGTTTACTTTTGCATTTTATCAAGGTATCAAAACAGCCCACACTTGTTTGCTCCTGACAGGTTAATGCACCTAAATAAAAGCTATTGTAGTTTGTTTGGTTTTTTTTTAATTAATATTAAAGATCAGAATTTAGATACAATAACAGAAAGGTTTTGAAACTAAGAAATTCAGGAGCGAGTTCTTGTGTATTATAGATTATACAAGCACAGATTATTTATCTGCTTTTCTTCCCAGTTTTCCTTTCTAGATTTCCACTCATTTATTTGCCCTCAGAGAATTTCACAAAATTTGCCTGTAAAATTCCTTATTTACTTATTTAATTCATTTATAACATTTTCTCTGTCCCCATTTAACCTGCCTAAAGATATTTAAATTTGGTAGAGAAATGTCCAATAGATTTTCAGTTGTTACAGCATGAAAGGCAAATCTTTCAATTCACCACTGTGGATTCAGCTTTTACACCTGAGAAAAAACAGGGGCATTTGAGCCACTTCATGAGGTTTACTGGGCTTTAAGAGCTAGAAGTCATTTATATTTTAAAGGAATTCTAGAAAACAATTTAAGAAAATTATCAGTATGAGCTCCAAAAAGTTCTCTGTTGTAGTTGTTCTGTAAAGCCACAGAGCTTCTCTTTCCCTTAAACTGAAGGGAAATATTAGCAATTATCCTTACAAAATAAACTTTGTAAATGTTTTGCAGCGGAGCATGGGGAAGATTGGGTAGCATCTTCCTCATCTTGGCTGCAGTTATAAACTTAGATCAGCTTTTCCTGAAGCTTTGTAAGAATGTAATGGCTCATTCCACAGAATCACAGGAATTGTCACTGAGTCTTTCAGCAGAGACACTCAGGAGACCCAGTTTTAGGTGCTGCGCTGATTTGGTTTATGCTGGAAATTTCTCAGATGCATTTCATAGTCTCTCTGATGTTTGACATTTGTGCTCTGTAATTCCTGCAGCCTCCATCAGGACAGAGGCAGGAGCTGCAGCAGCTGCAGAGAAAAGGCTCTGATCAAACCCTGCAGATCCCTGTCCATGGTTCACCTTACAGAAGTCCTGAAAGAGTCCCTAAAATGCAGGAGTCATGAGGAAATACCTTTAAACTCCATTTAACCCTGAGCTGCTCAGCTCCAGGGCAGAGCCAGAGCTGGCTGGCACCATTCCCAAACACTGCCAGGGTAAAATCTGCATCTGCAGCCACAGGACCCTCGGTGCAGGGAGCAGCTCAGCCCTGGCACCATTCCCAAACAGTGCCAGGATAAAATCTGGGATCTGGAGCCACAGGACCCTCGGTGCAGGGAGCAGCAGCCTGGCCCTGGCCCCACACACGCTGTGCTGGCTGTGCTGGCCATGCTGGCACCCCAGAGCTGTTGCCCAGGAGCAGAGGAAGTGCTTTTGCATAGTTTTGAGGCCCCAGGCACGACCTCTGCATTGCTGTGAGATGGGAATGGTGCCCGGAATCACATCCCGCCCCTCCACGGCATCCTGACAGCCACCACTGACTCAGCTGCTTTCACAGCCCAGCAAATCTGAAACCACTCCAGAGGAAAGGGTTCTTTCCCAAGCAGGCTGGGGTGTCACCTTCCATTCGAAAATCTCTGCAAAGCTAACTCCATTTTTTGACAGAGGAATTCTCTCCTGAATCCCCACTCCTTGGCCGCTTGAGCCAGACACAGGGGTGTGTGCCCAGCTGAGAACTGATCCAGCTCAATGCCTGTTTTCCATAAAAATCTCATACATTCTTTTCTCCAGCCTCACTTGCTAAATTTCGCTGAACAATTACCACTAAAAGCACAGCAAGTGGATTCCCCACTGTGAGCTTTTCATTTGGGCAGCCTCGTTAGGGAAATTGTTTGGTTGTGAAAGGAAGGGGAAGTATTCACAAAATAACTTCTTATTTTGGGTTACACCATTTTTATGAATGCCTGAGATATGGGAAGTTCCACAATTAACTTCAGGTTTCAGGAGGTTTGTACTCTCACAATAACCTGGGTAAGTGGAGGGGTGTTCAGGAGCTGCCCGAGGATGTATTAGAAGTTATAAGGTATGTCTGGAAATGCTCTTTTTGAGGGGCCTGGGAACACTTGTCTTCAAAAATGACCTTTGAAAGCTCTTTGAAGAAGGTACAACCTCATTCCTCATGTGCCTCATGCAACAGCTTGGGCAAGGGAGGTTTGTCTGTCCTTGGGATCAGGAGACGTTCCTGCAGCAAGTGTGGACCTATAAACACAAGGACTGCTTCATATTTTTTAATCCTATATTAATGATGTGTTCCTTTAGCTTTCAGATGGGAAACATTTCCTTATTAGCTTTGAAAATAACATTTTAGTACCAAAAGACCAACACTGAAAGCAACACACATAAAAGAGTTTTAAAACACAGATTCTAACAGTGATCTGATGAAGGCACACAAATCCCTCATCTCAGATATTGTCTCTGCTTGTTTCCCCTGGACAGGATCCCTGTTCTCGGCCCTGAAGCCCCCTGAAACGATCTTCAAGGTGATTTTTTGGCTTGGCTACTTCAATAGCTGCTTGAATCCCATCATCTACCCCTGCTCCAGCAAAGAGTTCAAGAGGGCTTTCATCCAGATCCTGAGGTGTCAGTGCCACCGGCGCAAGCAGCTGGGCTGGTGGCACTACAGCTACAGAAACTGGAACCGCTGCTCCTTTGAACACACCAGGAAAGATTCCCTGGAAGACAGCGGCAGCTTCCTGAGCAGCAGCCAGAGGACTTTATCCTCAGCATCCCCCAGCCCTGGCTACGTGAGCAGGATCAGCCACCCGCAGCTGGAGCTGTGCACGCTGCAGGAGTGCAGGAACTGCAGCTCCCTGCTCAGCCCGGCCCAGGAGGGCAGCGGGCAGCAGGGGCAGTGCCAGTTCTTCACCTTCCAGCTCCTGCCTGAGCGCAATGGGCATGGCCCCACCGCAGGACAGAGGCCTGGGAATGAGCCCCCGGGGACACCCTGAAGGGCAGCACTACCTGCAGGGCAACCTCCCGCTGGAATGAGCGCATTCCAACTGCTCCGTTCCCCTTGGACACTGCCCTGCCTCATGCCATGCCCAAGGGACGCAATCGACCCGTGCACATCACAGCAGTGGCCAAGAGCAGGGACTGAGCATATTCCCAATTAATTTCCAGAGAAACTACTGAAGCATGAGCAGAGTGCAGGGAAGGTGCTGCATCCACCCAGGAATGGGCACATGGGGTTCCTCAGCTGTCATGGGAGAGCTGTGAACAGCCAGACACACCTGGATGGAGAGAGGAGGTGGAGGTGGGGTGGGCAGGGCATGGTGGGTGCCCAGCTGTGTCAGGGTGGGGACGAATGGAGGGATGGAGAGATGGATGGATGATGGATGAATGATGGACGGATGATGGACGGATGATGGATGGATGGATGGATGATGGATGGATGATGGATGGATGATGGACGGATGATGGATGGATGGATGGATGATGGATGGATGATGGATGGATGGATGGATGATGGATGGATGATGGATGGATGGATGGATGGATGGATGGATGGTGGATGGATGATGGGTGGATGGATGGATGGATGGATGATGGATGGAGGGATGGATGGA
>VZRL01005946.1:592897-647398 GCA_013397895.1 Origma solitaria
GATGGATGGATGATGGATGGATGATGGATGGATGGATGGTGGATGGATGATGGATGGATGGATGGATGGATGATGGATGGATGGATGATGGATGGCTGAGGGGGGCAGTGAAGAATGCAGTCTTGGTCATTCCCCTCCAGGCTGTCCCTGGCTTTGCCCATAATTCCCAATTGTTCCTTACGTCACTGTACACTTGCACTTTAGAGATGGAAAACAATGATTAAAGTCATTTCTCAACAATTTAAACACTTGCTCCCTTTACTGTAGGGCTGGAATTCAGCCAAAGTCCCTCATCAGCATTTTCACTTTAAAATAAAACACTCGTGGCCACTAAGTTTGCCATTGTGGCTCTTGGGATGCAGTTGCTTCCCTCATCACCAACACACGTAACTCCTCCACCAGGAATTAGTTAAAGGAGTTCCTTCACCAGGATCTCCTTGAAAGTTTGAAAATTCCAGCAATGGTGAGAGCTCAAAATCTCCATTTCAGCACACCAGTCCGCAAGTATCCAGACTACCAGAGGATCTGATTTCTAAAAGCAACACTCCTCGATCACTCCAAATACCTCCCAAAAGAGCAGTGAGCACTGGAGACCCAAACGCCAGCCTTTAGTTCCTTAAGCACACTTTGGAAACAGCACTGCATATTTAGAAACCTTTTCTTTTCCTCTTTGTCAAACGACACCAGCTTCACCTCCAGTCACAGCTTCAACACAGGTACAGGCAATAAAAATTCTATCAAATGGGAAAAAACTCCACATGGATCTGAAGGAGGGACTAGAAAAATTACAGAGGAGAAAGTCTGACATGCCACCTTAAAATACGAAACTTTTGCAAGGCCACCTGACTTCGTCAGATGAGATCTATTCTAAATATCTTGATTTTTCCCACTGGAATATTTTACAACCTCCACCAGGCAAAGCCAGCCCAAATGAGGCTGTACAAATCACCCTCTTCCTTTTGTTAGTCCTTCATTTGATGCAATGTTTTCCTTTAAAGGAAAAACTATTTGGGCCAGGGCATGATCATAAGCCCTTGTGGGACAAGTCCATTTTTTAGCACAGCCAAAACTGATTTGCCAAGCAGAACATGCAGTGGCACAAGATGGTGCCTTTTCTAAGCTCGTTAACAGACTTTCTGATGAACCCACTCTGTGGGCAACTAGATTTTCCTCTAAAGAGGAGTTGCTGCCGTTTAGCACTGAAGGTGTTCCTAAAATAGTGAATTTCCCCAGCTCAAGCTGCTGTGTGGAGCTTCATCCCTGAGGAGGGGCTTGGCCAGAGCCATTCAGTGGACAGGCACAGCTGGAATGGCTCAGGGAGCTTTGTCACAGCCCAGCTGTACACAAATTAAACCCATTAGGCTTCAGTGCACTCAGCTATCGCGAAAGTGCTGCTTATTTGTGAGAAGAGTTATGGTAAAATCAATCCAGCTGAATGAGGCTGAAGCTGGAGAGCATCCTGCATCCTTTGCTCTATGGAAATGCAGCTTCCCATTATCTTTACAAATGTGATGGGGAGAAGAGAGGCCACTGGTATTATAAAGTACCGTTCCAGTCTGGAAAATGTCAAAATAGCAACTTTCTGTTCAGCAGATGAGCTCTGTGCTCAGTTTCTGTGCTTGACTTTCACCTCAGACAAATGAGCAGAAAATTGCCCAGCCCTGGAGATAATCACAGCAGTTATGGGATGGAATTATTGCTGTGCTAACATCCAGCATTCCTTATCCCACAGACTAACAGCTCCTCCCCATGAGAACACACTGGATTCTGGTTTGATACACTCCACAAGAGGTTTGCTCACCTTCTTCCCAGCCTCTGGCAGCCTTGGGCTCACATTCCGGAGGGCAGGACACGGAGCACGGGGCTGGTACATCACACAAACACCGTCTGTGCCCTGGAGAGGTCAGAAAGAAACACTTCAGAATATGGACAGGGTTTATGTTCAATGGAACCCAAACATGTTTCCACCCACTAGGATTTTTTGGGGACTGAGAGAAAGGTTGCAAATCCATCACTAGATTTAACAATCACGGGACAATCTGTTTGTCTGATTGGGATGGAGCTAAACTGAGGGGATCAACAAGTGTCCCTGTGGAGAAAAGCAAGGCTGTGGTGTCAATTTATGTCACTGCGACAGGGACAGATCCCCCACACCCCTCTGTTCTCCTGCCTGGGCTGTAAAAGCAGAAATGAGGTTCAATCTCTGCTCAGTTGTCATCCATGGCTTAGCTTTTCCCTAGAATAGCCAAAATTCCACTTCCACTTAAGTAGAAGGTGACAGGGAAAGGAAATCTTGGGCTGTTACTGGAAATTTTTAATGTCAAAATACATTGGCTTGAGCAGTGCAGAATATGTTCCCTGTCTAGTAATTCCCACAATCTTTATAGCACTCCAGCCAACACATGGAAGAAAAAGAGAATGGATGTTCAAAATTAATAAGAATCCATCACCATTTCTCTAATAAGCCAGCCTAAAAAGCGGATGTAGTAAAACTTTAATTTATAGCTGTGATTTAAAAGCCTTTAATTGCCTATTTCACAATTTCCTTTCAAAATGTTCTTTGGGAAGCACAATAATTTGATTCCACTGAGACTTGTGTGCAAATGTTTAATTCTAGTGGAGAATCTGAACTTTCTGTGACCTCCAGAAAACTGTAATTATTTTTCCTTTGCTTGATTTGTTGAGCTTTGGTTTCTTCACAGTGAAGATCAAAAAAGCTGTCCCAAGAAGTAAATGTAACATATGGCCTGGAGCCTGAGGTAGTTGTGCAACTTTTATCGCTCTCCTGGGCGGCCGAGAGTCCCGTCCGGCTCTGCTGGGGGAGCTCCAGCCCTGCTTTCACTGAACCGGACCAGTTTCGAAAGGAAAGGAGTGGGGACCTGGCTCAGAAAATCCAACACCGCCACCTATTGGGTCTCAGCGGCGGGGGACAGTCACAAATCCTCCAATCCCAGGCAGCTCCCTGGATTTTACATGACACAAATCCAACCTTTGAAACAGTAGGGCTTTCCCTTGGGGCAGCGGGAGAACTTGGATAATTCCTGCCTTCAATAATAATAAATAATGAGGAGCTATTGTCCAGATTGCTGAGTTTTATCAACTCAGATTGTCACATGGCTCAGTCCATGGACATCATGTTGAATCTTCTGCTGTAAGCAGAGTTTAGGAATATCCAAAGAAAAACTGACATGCATAAGTGCTAAGACTCTGGCTCTTTTAATCCAATGGTGTTGTTCCTTCCCCTAGCAAAATTCAAGCCTCCTTTTGAGCTCAGGTTGGAAATACCTTAACATCTTTAATGTTGTATGAAACCAAAATGGTGTGAGAGACTAAACAAGAGTAGGATCATCTCAAAGGTACAGGTGGAAATCCCCATATTCCCGAGGTGTATAAACATGGAATGTTCATCGGGGAGAAGCAGGTCCTGGGAATCTCATGGGGTTTGACACAGACAAGAGCTGCTGCTGCACCTGGATCAGGACAATTCCTGGGATTGATCCAGGCTGGGGGTGCACAGGTGGAGAGTGAGATGGTGGCTGAGAGCTGGACATGAACAAATGAACCCTCAGCCCTGGGCTGAGCCCCGGCAGGGGCAGCAGGAAAGGGAGGATTCTGCCCCCTCAGGTGAGACCCCACCTGCAGAGCTCCCCAGCCCTGGATCTGTTGGAGCCAGTCCAGGATGAGCAGAGAGATGGAGCAGCTCTGCTGGGAGGAAAGGCTGGCAGAGCTGGGATTGTTCAGCCTGGAGAGGAGAAGCTTTGGGGTGAGCTCATTGTGGCCTTGCAATGCCTGAAGGAGCTGCAGGAAACATGGAGGGACGATTTACGCCAGTGCGGCCCTGGGGAAGAAGAGACCACGGGCGGGACGAAGCACCTGCCCTCACCTAATCTCACCTGCCCTCACCTGTTCTCAGCGGTCTGTCCTTGTTCTCAGCTGTCTTCTTCTGCCCTCACCTGTCCTCCCCTGCCCTCACCTGCGCACCCCTCACGTCCTCTCAGTTGAACTACAGTTCCCGGCATGCACCGCGCGCGCCCTCCTCGCCCATGGGCTGTCGCGTCCGGAAGCGGCAGCCGCGTGCTGGGGGGCGTGGCGGAAGCCGGAAGCCGGAAGTGGTGCTGGCGCAGGTGAGCGCGGGGCCGGGGGCTGGAGGGGTGCGCGGAGGGCGCGGGGGCACCCAGCGGGGTTGGGGGCGATGGCCCCGGTCTGGCCCATCCCTCAGCTCCGGGCAGCGCGCAGGGGGCCCTGCGAGCCGGGCACGCACCCCGGGGGTCGTGGTGGGGCTGGAGGGGCCGCGGGGCAGGCAGTGGCCGCGCTGGGCGGGCCGTGCCGGGGGCGGTGTTCGAGGTCGGCCCCGCGGGGCTGTGCCGGGCTGGTCCCGAGGATCTGAACTCGGCAATTCCCTTACTCACGGCCGCAGTGTCCCCGCCCCGTGTCCCTGCACGGGACATGCAGTCAGGGGGAAGGTGCCCCCACCCCGAGAGATCAGAGCTTCCCTTAGGGATGGCAAGAGCACCTTGAAACACTTGAAAGATTTATAAACGTGAATAAAAGAAATTAAATTAAGTCCATTCAGATATGTTTAAATATCGAAAGAGAAGGGGGTAGAGCAGGGCCCAGGCTCTGCTGCGGCGGCGCAGCAGTGGCACAGAGGAATGGCACAGACTGAGCCCAGGGAGCTCCCCCTGCTCAGGAGACACAACTTCTGCCCTGGGCAGTGCCCAGCCCTGAACAGGGACCAGAGAGGGCTGGAGTGTCCTCCCTGGGGACATTCCAGAGCCCTCTGGACACAATCCTGTGCTCGGGGATGCAGGAGGTGGAGCCAATGACACACCACGGTCCCTTCCAGCCTCACACATCCTGGGATTCTGGGATTTGTTGGCTGACAAGTCTTTTAAATGATGATTATTGAGCGATACGCCTTTCTCATATGCACAACCCCCTCCCAGGAGTCCAGCATGGAAGAATTTAAAGATGCAAGTCCACCTGAAGAGTTGCTCAATCACCTAAAGCTGTCAGATCAGAAGTCTCCAGAGACCGCCCCCGGAGATGCCCAGCACCCCCAGAGCTTTGGAAATGGCTGTGCTCCATCCTCAGGCCAGGATCCCACAGAGGAGTGTTTCCATGACTGTCACGACTCCTTTGAGGCCAAAGGACCTGTGCTGGATGATGAAGGGAATGTTCAGGATGAAGGGAGTAGCTCGAGGAAGCAGACAGAACTAGATGAAGAATACTTGCTAGAACTAGAGAAAGATATGCCAGAGGAGGAGAAACAGGTAATGCAAAGCACCAGTGCTGGGTATGAAATGATCTGCTTGCAGTCCATGTTTAGAGAGCTCTGTGGCTGACACAAAAAGGGACCTTTAAAGCTCTCACGTGTCTAGTTTTACTGTTTGAAATTTCCTCTTTTAGATAACAAATATTTGTAGCTTTCTTTGCTGATCCTCACATTCCAGTGCAGATTTTGTGTGCCTTGAGCAGTGTGTGAGGTGACTGTGACTCAGAGATTGCAGGGAACAAACTCTCCCTGTTCCCTGTTATTTGCTGTGTGTGCATCCATTGCTTTCCCCTGTGCTTCTCCAAACCTCACAGCAGATTTCAGGACAGTTTTCTGAAAGGTTGATTTAAGGAATCCAGACACTTGGGATTCAATTTGAATGGATTCCCATGGATTACTTGGGCTTTCATCAAAAAAACACATCAAATGTGTGTGTTTGTTTGCTTTCAGTGCTGTTACATTGCACAAACTCATCCTGCAGCAGGGAAGAGAAAAATGCAGTTTTTCATCTTTACAACAGATCTTTGTGTTAATGTAGAAGTTCCTTGAGGTGGAAAAGCAATACTGGGGAAGGACAACATGGGCTACAGTCTCCTTGAAGTAGGAATGAGAAGAAGTAATTCTTGTCTCTGCTGGACCTGGTGGGAATCCCTTTTGTGTCTCTCAGTTGTGACTCTAAATGAGCAGATTGATGCTGCCAGTTGTAATTTCATAATGAATAAGGGAATCTCAGGAGGTTTTCTGGTGCATCCTTTGGAGGTTTTTAGTCCAATCCCCTGCCCCGAGCCAGAGAGATCTCTGGCACAGCCCCTCTGACTCCCTGTGCAGCTCTCTAACTATACTGGAAACTTAAGTCCTATATTTCGTTAGAATTTCCTTTATTGCAGGGCCCTGAGCATCCTGGGGGCCTCCCCTGGACTCCCCTGGGAAGTCAATGTCTTGTTGTTGTTGTAGGAGGGAGTTTGTTTGATTTGGGGTTTTTTGCAGAGGGGGACGCACCAAGGGAGGGCATTCTCCAAATGCATCTCTCAGGTGCTGAACAGAGGGCAAAAATCACCTTCTGTGACCTCCTCACACACAAAAAGCATCTCATTGCCCTTGGGTTTTTTCCAGTTGGAATGAACAGTCCCTTTTTTCTCCTTGTGTTTATTCCTGTACGATAAGGAGCGCTGTCATCATGAGTCACACTGGGGCTGCAGCACCAGCCTGGGCTTGAGAGTTTCCGAGAAAAACTGCTAAAACCTGGGGGGAAATTGCTCTAGAGCTAAACTGTGAAAAGAGCAGCGAGCCTGGCAATTGACTGTGTTAATTTTCCTGCTGTTCTTGGTTTGGGTGTATTTTTAGATAATCATCTCCTTTTGCACATGGATCTTTGCCTGCTGTCAAATGACCAAAATAATTGGGAATGTTGAATCTTGGCACTCAGCTCTGTGGAACTCCACTGAAAGGGGCTCTGGGAGTGCAAAACAACTGCTGCTTCAAACTGGGAAGATTTTCTTAGAGAAAGGCTGGAGGCAGCTGCAGCTCTCATCTTTCTGCAGGTTTATTTCCAGTGGTGTTGAGCAATTCTGCCCTTCAGAGTGGCTTGTGATTTCATCTCCCCAAACTGAGGGATTCTGTCTCTCACCAGCACCACAGTATTGGGTCAGCAGTCCTTTGTTAATATTCCATGGAGAGATTTCTGAATGTTGCAGCCTTTCAAACATAGGTTTTTCCTCTAGCAAAATATTGTTGGGATCTCTTACAAGCAGAGCTGGAGAACTCTGAGTGCAGAGAAGAATTAGGAGCTCAGGCAGTTGTTACAGCCTCTGGAGTGGCCCATTCCGTGATCTCACCCTGCATAGGTCATTCCTGAATTGCTGCTCCAGCTCTCTTCATTGTACCTGCTATTGATGGCCACAAATTTATTTCTAAAAGTGAAAAATTCTGTATATTCTGATGATAAAAAGATGCTGTTAAATGCTGCAGCTTTTAAGAAAAAGTCCTGCAGTCACAGTCTGAAAACAGTGCTGTACATTCCTTTACTCAGAGCTTTGCAAACCTTTTAAGCCTCCATCCAATGACTCAAAAGGGTTTTTTTTGAGAAGAAGGGCAATGTGATTTTTTTTTTTTAAATTGCAGCTGCAGCAAATGAGACAGAAACATTCAGAAGTGTTTTTGGCTGCTGAGGTTGGGAGAGCCTCAGCACTCCTCGCTGGGTTAGTGTGAGCCCCTGCTGCCCTGTGCTGGCACAGCTCAGTGGGAGTGTGCAGTGGAGCACTGAGGGCAGTGATTCACAGGCAAATCGAGCTGTATTTTTAGATCCAGGGCAGGGCTGGTAAAAGCAGACATCAAACAGCAGCGTGCTGCTGGCACCTGGGGAGATGGATTTGATTTGGCTGCTTGTTGAAATAAAAAAAGCTCCCCAGGAGCTGGTGCTGCAGCAGCAAGCACAAACTGTGGGCTCGGGGCATGAGCAGAGCTGGATGTTCTTCCTGCTCAATTAAACGTGTGGAGTTACACCTTCTGAGTTTGGGGTTTTGTGACCAAAGCCATTGTTGTGTTTAACAGCTCTAACAAAGAGGCTCTGTGGAGTGATGTTCTCCAATAATGGGCTGTGGGAAAAGCCTCTCATTTATTCTGGAGATGCAAAGGCAGACTCTGGTCCTGGCTCTGGGGATTTATGTGCAGATTTCAGCAGCTCAGAGTAGAAATACTCACCTGTGCAGAGGCTGCTGCAGAGCTCAGAGGAAAGCAGTGAGTGAGTGATTGTGTATTTTTTCTAATGACATTTCAAGAACCCCGTGCAGTGAGATTTCTAGTTTCAAGCAGCAGGAATTCCTTCCAGGGGGACAGTAGGGATGCCCTAAGAAATCTTCTCTGCACAGTGAAGCAAAATAAGAACTTGCAGGGATATTAAGACACAAACTTGTAAGAAGTGTTCTTAAAAACAGAGCCTGGTTCCTTCCTGGGCCTGCAACTCTGAGCTTTTGAAGGATTGAAGTTCGCTTTTAGAGGGTTTGGTTGTTGTTTCACAAGGCTGCTGCTGCTGCCTCAGCAGAGGCACTGAGCAGCAAATTGCTTTTGATGCATTCCAAGCAGATTTTTCTGGTTGGCTGTCAGTGCCAGTGATGGCTTTGACGTGGGGCTGCTCTGCAGAATGAACGCAAGGACACCCAGCAGCTGTGCAGGGTCATTGTTCCAGCCTGCCCAGCCCTGCTCCCAGGGACACCCTTTAATGAGAGCTCTGCAGGGCAGGACTCACACCCCTCAGCTCCTCCGTTGTGGGAGATGTTGTCCTGTTCTGTGCAGGGCCTTCAGCACTCGGCCCGGGCAGCTCTGGTTTTGGATAGAGAGCCCTGTGTTCTGTAGACACTGCAGTAAATACTCAATATTCCTCCCGAGCAGTTCCTTCCCTGGATTTTCCATGTGCCCTGCACCTCCAGCTGGCTGGGGTCACAATTCCTGTTCTCACTGCAGGAAATGTGTCAGCAAGACAAGCAAGAGGAGATTCTTGAGGAGTGTCTTGTGAGCAACTGTGTAGGAATGAGGTGGAAGTGATTTTGAGAAATAGGATTTTTGAGTAATACCTGAGATTCTTGCTGGGCTAAACAGTAAAATTTCCTTTTTTTAATCCCTGTTTTCTGCAGGCTCTAGGATATGTTAGAGAACATTGTCTTAGTGAAGACATTTCCTTTAAGCTCCCCCTCCTCACCCTTCCTTTCCTCCCCATGCCTTTGGCTCGATCCCATTGCTTTCCATCAAGGGAAGCTTCTGTATAGAATAAAACATCCTGTTACATTTTCTGAGTTAAAGCTTGGAGAAGAACATTTGGGAAGTATATCTGTGTCTGCTGCAGTCGTTAATTCCAAGAGCTGCTGAGAAGAATTTGAATAAAAGCTGGAATTATAATCTCCCTGTGTGATTCATAATTTTTTGAGTTACATTTTTAAACAAACAGAAGTTTTTTGCTGGATGGCAATTCAATAGGAAAGGGAAAAAAATCTCCCTTCATGTCCCTTTGAGTTCTGCTGTCTGATTTGAGTCTTGTATTCAGTTCTGCCTTTCTCTGGCAGAGGCTGCTCCTGTCAGACTGAGGCCTTTTCCACTTGTGATGATGGATTTATGGTCAGCTCTACTTTCGCTGCCCGAGGCTGTTGACTCTGGAGCAGGAAGGATGAATGGCACAGTTAGGCTGGGCTGAGCTGGAGCTGGCAGGGAGGGCTCTGACCTCCTTCCCTGTGGCTGCAAGTGCTGCTTCCAATTTCGTGCAATTTGGTGAATTGGCAGTAGAAAGAGTAAAGTTCTTTTCCGTGGAATCCCCGGAAGCAGGGACAGGCCAAGGTCTATCCCTGCCATTGCCCTGGAACCTCCCAAGGGCAGCTTTGGCAAGATTTAAAAAAGGGATTTTTTTGGGGGTACCTCTAAGCTTAAACTGAATTCCAAATCCTTGGATGAAGGACAGAGCAGTAGCTTCCCAAAACTGCAGGGGGAAGCAGACAACTGCTAATGAACAACTGAGAAGTGGGATTGGAAGCTGAAAAATGCATTCCTGATATGTTTAAATTCCTGTTTCTGTGCCCCTTCTGAAGTGCAGGAATTTGGCATTCCCAGGGGCTGTGAGGTGCAGGTTCACTGTGGATAGAGCAGGGAGAGCTCACCTGTGCTGCTCCTCAGGAACTGGGCCAGGAGCAGTTCCCAGCAAAGGGAAGTAAGGGCTCAGTCCAAGCACAGGAACAGCTAGGGCAGGTGTTGTGGGAAGTGTCACAAACTGAGGGTGTTGTTCCTTCAGCTCCCACTGGCTCTTCAAGGATTTCACTTCCAGCACTTTTATTGCATTGCTCACTTCCCGAGAAAACAGTGGAAATGTGCAGGGTGCTGTCGTCTCTAATAGCAGAATGATGCTTTTATTATTATAAAATCATATCTACTATGTAAATAAAATTTATTTATAATAATATAATTATAAATAAATTCTATACCATTATAAAGTTCTGTTTTATCTCGTGCTTTTCTGGTTAACCCTGAGTGTTTTGGCAGAGCAGCTGAGGTGCAGGGGCTGTGTGTGATTTGGGGTTGTGCTTTATTGTCACGAGGCCAAGCTGTCCCTGGGCATGACTTGAGATCATCTGCAGCACCCCTGGCTTTGCCAGGCAGATTTGGGTTAAACAGTGATTTCCTCTGAGTCTGGGATTGGAGTTCAGTACCCAAACCTAAACATTTCTAATCAGATCCTCTAAGAATCATCACTAGTTACCTGTAGTTGTTTCTTCTGGACTTAAAATATTTAAACCACATCAAAATCAGTGCCTGCCATGGAATTTGTCACCTTTGCATTAATAAAATTTGCAGCAAACCCCAACCCTTCAGATTGTGGTGCCATTGAGGCGCAGAAGGTCACAGCGTGGGCAGCTGTGGCTGCCCCAGTGCAGTGTGAGCAGCCTGGGGCACGGAGCAGGTGGGGATGGCTCTGCTCAGGCCCAGCACTGCAGCTCAGGCTGACCTCATTCCTGGCAGGGACAGAAGGGATGTGCCCTGAGCCCTTGTCCTGTCAGCCTGCCGGGGACAGGGGTGACACTGTGACCCTTCCCAGCGCCCCTGGCATTGTTCCCTCTGGAATATCCCACCCCAGGGATCATCCACTGATCACACCCTGCCCTCTGCACAGTGTCCCTGGGAGCTGAACTCACCGTCCTGAGGGCAGAGCTGTCTCTTCCCACTGCTGGAACAGTTTGGGGTTTTTCGCTGGATGTCAGCAGGTGCTCCCAGCCTCCCCTGGAGCAGTCCAGCATAAATGGAAATCCAACCCAAAGAGTTGCCTTTCCCCTGTTGTGTGTAAGCAATGTCTGCATGGAGGAATAAATAATGTATTTATTTCACACACAGCCTGCTTTGCAGGGCAGTGCCTTTAGCATGTCAGGGCCTCATCCATTTTTCATGCTTTTACATTTTGTGGGAAAAACAGAGGAATTGGCTTTTAGATGTTGCTTCTTGGTCAGTCAGACTTGAAATGCAAATCCATTGATGTGCAGGAGGTACCCTACAGACTTGAACTTTTTAAAAGTATTTCAGACATTCAGTTTGGAAGTGAAACCCATAAAACAAGGATATATTGGAAATGTTGGTCACACTCTCACAGAGATGCACGTTTTGAACCATTGCTGTTTTGCAGGGAGCTGAATAAATTGCAGAATCATACACAGAGCTCTTCAAAGTGCTGCTTTGTTACTTTGTTGTGTTCCTTTTACTCCTTTTTTCATATAAAGCATATTCTTCTGAAGCTTTCTTGCTGCAGATCACTTTTTATATTAGCATTTAATACATAATTAGAGTAGGCATGTAATATTTTTTAATAATCTGAATAAAATGAAACAAAATATTGATAATACAGGCAAACTCTCCATCCAGCATCCCTTGATTTCAGGGTTTTGCCTCAGGACTGGTGTGAGCATGCTGTAGTTGTGTTGATGATAAAAATCCTTTCATTCTTGTGGAGTTGTAACTGAACCCTGTGCAGCAGAGAATCAGCTCATGGCATTGAAAGGCCACTTCTAAATAGGTCATGAGCAATGAAGTCAGTGGGGTTTGTGTTTCAGGCAGCCCTTCCCCTCAGTGAGCGCTGTCTGTGGAGATCTTTCCAGCAGGATCCTCCTCTCCAGGCCTGCTCTGTGCTCGGATGGGGCTGCTTTGTTCAGTGCCACCAAATGTTGGGATCATTTTCACTCTTTGTGCACTGCAGATGATTTAAAAATGCCTTTTTGTGGAGCCCAGGCAGGAAGTTCCGTCTGATCCCTCGAAAACTGAGGTGTAGCAGTTCCGTATTTCCTGTGCTGAACAGCAGAGTCCTGCATTAGACAGAGAATTTGGGATTTTCAGGCAGCCTGAAGTGCTGAATTTGTGTGTTCATGTTTAGAAAGCACCAAGTGTGTCCCTTGGGGTGTGTGGAAGGACTTGGGGGCTTTGTCAGCCCTCCCTGAGCAAAGGCACTTCCTCAGTAGTGGGGCATGGTTTGTCTGTGCTGTGTTTTGTGGGCTTTCTTTAAAATGTGAGGAGTAATGGCTATTAGGAAACCTATTTAATAGGCAATGGGAACAAATTTGATGGTCTGGGCATGTACCAAAGGGGTCAGATGAGATTTTGCTGTGGAGTTTTGTGTCATGGCTCAGTGTCCTTCCACAGAGCCTGATCTGTTCCTCTCAAGCTGGTGCCAATGGTCAGGTGAATTAATTCCCAAAGCCAATAAAAGCAGGAGGAAGAACCTGTGATTTTGAACTGTTTGTCAGCTCCTTGGCATAGCTGGGAGCTGGTGCAGTGCTCCACACACTGTACTATATTTAGCTGTTTCCAAGGAGATGTTCTGTGTGATATTGATAATTGCATTAATCCTTGATTCACACAATCTGCAGGAAAGGAAACTGCTCCTTTTCCTACTGTTGGCTTTTTAATTGCTCGGTGATCTGTCATTGACAGACATCTCGATTGAAGTCCTTTGTGTGCTGGGAGAAAAACCAGTGGTCAAAGGATGGTTTTTGTAGCACAGAAATTACTCACGGGCTCGGTGATGTTCTGCCTTTCCTGCTTTGTTTCAGGAGTGTCTGCACTGTCAATAGGTTGAAGGGATGGCTCGGTGACATCCTGAGTTTTCTGTGTCACGGGCTGAGAGCCTGAGCGTGGCCTCCCCTTGGTGCCAAGATGTTCATGGTTGAAATCACAGCTCTGCTCACATGTGCAGTTCTCACTGTACAAAGAACAGCCCTCCTGCCTCTGGGGCTGGGGGTCAGGCACTCTGCTTAGGAAATCTTCCAGGGCAGTCTCACCCTGGACCTTTTCCTTGTGCATCTCTGAAAGTAACTGGAATTGCTGAGGTGGAATTATTTCTAGCAAGGCTTGTGAGACTTTACATTTAAAATATATTCTGCATAGTTGACCTGCAGTGAGTGAATTAAATGGAGTTGGAAAGGAGAAGCAAACAGCCAGCTAAAAGCTGATATGTTGGTTTAAAGCATGGAATTCTCCAATTCGCCATGGATGCTCTCCCTGCATCCTGGTGTCTGTGAAGTGGAGCTTTTTAATTGCCTTGCTGTTACACTCCAGTGTTTCATGGCTAAATAAAGTATTTCATGTCACAGGGTCTACAAGCAGATCTTGGTGGAGTTAAAACTCTCCAGGTTATGTTTTATTCTGCATCTCTTCCATACTTTCTTTGGAACTGCAGCTGACCTAGTTGTTCATTTCAGTGAAATACTCTGAGACATTGTCTGTTCTTTTGTAGAAAAGAAGAAAGGAGAGCACAGGGCTGAAGGAGAAAGGAAATGAGCACTTCAAGAAAGGAGGTGGGTTGAGAATCTTTGAACACCATGTGGATGTTAGAGAATCTCAGATTAGCACTGAGCCAATGTGGTGATGCTGCAGAAAACCCTGAGGAAGATCTTACACCATCCTTGTTGAATTTTATCACCTCTTTCATTTTTCATTCAGCTCTAGAGAAGAGACAGCAATACCAGAGCTCCTTTAGAGTTGTTTAAATCCCAGAGATTTGGATACTAAAGTAGGATTCCCATGAAAGCTGAGTGCTTACATACAAAACCATGGATTTTGGACTGCCTTCCAAATGCCAGAGTTTCTTTTAGTGATCAAAAAAAGGCTTCCCCTGGGCTCTGAGCTGGGCTGATGGTTGTGCTTAGAATTGATGCAGGACCTGGGGCTCTGTAGCTCTCTTGTACCTTTGTACATTGATTTTAATGAGCAAACAGAAGGGGGGAAGTGCTTCTGACACCTGCCTTTGATTTAATCTGCTGGCGGGTGGAGGATTCCCAAAGAAAACAGGAAATGCAGGTTCCTGCTTTCCTCAGTCAGCAGCACACAGCCAAGGAGCTTGTGTGCCCTGAGGACCAGGCAGAGGCTGGAGGTGCCTCACTGTGTCCTGAGGGAACACAATCCTGGCAGTGATCTCCAGCTCTGCAAAGCATCTGAGAGGGCAGGAGGGAACGGCTGAGCCCAGGAGAGCCCCAGGCCTGCAGTGTTGGTTGAGGCAGGGGCTGGAGTCTCCTCCGTGGCCTCCCCTTGCCAACCCCTCTGACCTTTCAGTCCTTGAGGATGCTGTGGCCATCAGGCCTCCCTGCAGCTGCTCTGGGCAGGCACAGTGCAGTGAGAGCTTCCAGAACTTCTTCCCAGGGTCAGGGACACACTTCATCCAAAGAGATTCTGCCTCTGCTCAAATAGAAGGAAACAATTTCAGGGATGAGAATTACATCCACATCCTGCTGCACTTGTTGCATTGAGCTCAGGAGTGTACTTCTACTTTTATAAGCAGAATTAAGTTCATTTTAAAATAATTGATTTTATTTATGTACCACTTAATAATGTTCTTTGAGAGCAGCTACAGATTCTGGTGTGATATCACCATCTGTATTGAGAGATGTTTCCAAAGGCATCTCAGCCATGTAAATGATGTAAATGCTTTGGTTTGGGTTTTTCCTGTTGCATGTGCAGACTATGGAGAGGCAGAAGACTCCTACACCAAGGCTCTGCAGATTTGCCCAGCCTGCTTCCAGAAGGACAGGGCTGTTCTGTTTTCAAACAGAGCTGCTGCAAAAATGAAACAGGTGAGTGTTGGTTTGATTCTGTGCCACGTTGGGGATTGAGTCTGGGACAAATGCAATTTTGAAGTGATCAGAGCCCTCCAGGACCATGGAATCCAAGCTGTGCCCCGTCCCCACCTCGTCCCCAGCCCAGAGCACTGAGTGCCACCTCCAGGCCTTCCCTGGACACCTGCAGGGGTGGGGACATGCAGAAATGTGACTCCAATCTAACAAAACTATTTTGTGTTCTAGGACAAGACAGAGGCTGCCCTGAGTGACTGCACCAAAGGTATCGCATTTTTCTCTCTCAGTGCTGCCCTTGTGCCAGATTTTTATACATAAATTGTGTCATTTAGTGCCTTTACTGCAGAGCTGTAATTTTGGGCATGAGGGTCTTCAAAGAATTGAACAGAAAACACCTGATTTATTTTACTTGTTTTGTAAAATGTCTGTCAAACCTTTCCTGTCTGCAGTAATTTCCTTTCTGTTCTCTTGTACCACGGCTGCTGTTTGTACTTGTTTTTAATAGGAAAGTCTTTTCTATGGAAACTGTTTCCCACACCTATGATTTCAAACCCACTTCCACCTGCCATTCCCCCCCAGATCCTGGTTTAATTTCAGATTCCAAAGAACTGTGAGGCTTTATGGAGTTAAAAATGTTATCAAGTCCCTTTCCTGCACAGCTTTTGCTTTGTCACCAGGGCTTATGTTCCTCTGTTCCTGCCCTGCATAGTTCTCTCTCTGCACCTTCTGGTGGAATCAGTTCAGCTGTGCTTTGCTTCATTGCTTCCACCCACTCACCCACCCTCGAGTGTTTGTTAAACTCCCTGTGACAGCTGGGGAAAAAATCCAAATTACCAATCAGAGAACTAATCCAATGGCTGTGTGCCAGCACTGCCTGCACAGAAATGGAGGCTGCGCTTGCTGAAAGGGCTCCTGGAGGTACCAGATCTTCCCTGGCCTCTCCCTGGGGCTGTGCTTGGCTTTGGTGCTGCTGCTTTCTGAAAAACACCTCCAATCTTGCAGTGGCTCAGAGGGAATCAATGTGCTTTGAGCAGGGAGACTTCAGCTGCCAGGGCCTGACACTCCCCAGGGACTGCACAGCAGAGCAATTCAGTCACCTGCAGCTCACTGACTGTGCCACTGCCTTTGTCCTTCCAGAGGAAATAAACTGGAATATCTACCTGGATAATCCGAGGTTTAATTGTCCCTAGAATCATTTTAATGGGCTAGGAATTATACAATGGACAGACCTCTCTGTGATGAAAAATTCTTCCTAGTCCCTCTTTTTGTGGGGAAATCTTTCATACTCCGTGTTTCTGTGGTGAAGAATGGATGAAGGAATCCTTGAGGAATTCCCATGTGGAGGTTACTGCTGAGTTTAGCATTCAGTCTGAACTGCTACTGCAAACAGCCCTGGCTGCCAAGGGAATGAGGAGAGGAAAAGCTGAAATTCAGTCGTGATGCCCCTCTGCCAACTCACAGAGCTGAAATCACTGCTTGTGCATTCCCAACCCAATTTGGACTGTTTGATATTAAATTCAGAAGGGCACCAGGAATTCTCCTGGAGTTTGTCTCCACTTGAACTGAGATAAGCATGGCAATGCTGATTTTCCCTGCTGTGTGTGTCTGGAGGGATATTTAACTTTAGCTGCAATCTAATAATAGACACTTGCTCAACACACAAAAAGTGAAATATCTTGCAGGTCCTTAAAGTTTCTGAAGCATCCCTTAGAATCCCTGCATGGGTAGGATTGCACATTTAAATCTTTGTGATCATAAATCACTTCCATCTGTGATAGACTGTGGACATAAAATGAAATATGAGACTGTCCCAGGCAGCTGTTTCTGAATTCTGACTTAGCTTTAAGCTGTGCCTCTGCTTGATCCTGAGTTACATTCTAAGGACAACTTACAAATGTAATACACACTTCAGAATTCATTTGAGGGGTGGAGAAATGCTTCAAGTACAACCCTGGGCTTTGGTTTTGTTTTCCAGCTGTGGAATTAGACCCTCACTATGTCAGAGCTTTGCTGCGGAGAGCAGAACTCTATGAAAAAACAGAAAAATTAGATGAAGCTCTGGAAGATTATAAGGCAGTCCTAGAAAAAGACCCATCCGTGCATCAAGCCAGAGAAGCTTGCATGGTAAGTTTAAGCCTTTTAGTGAACTTTAGCCTAACTTATTTATCATTATTTTAGTTCAGCTTCACATCAGTGAACCTGCAACAGATTCTGCTTCAGAATGCAAAAAAAATCCTCATGTACATCACCTGCAAATTCATCTCTAAAACCACTTGGAATATGTTGTTACAAAAAATCTTTTTGAAAGGCTTAATTGTTTTAAGTCTCTGCTTGGGAAAAGAAATCATTAGCAGTGATTCTTCCCCCCTTTTCCCCACACTGTGGTGTTGTAAGTGACAGATTAGGAACAGCTTTTATGGCATATTAGGCAAGAAACCTTGCCTGGAATGATTTCCTGGGGGACTGGATCAGTTGCACTGATGGCACAAAATACTCTGCTTAACTGTGTAAGTGCTGTTGGTGCTGAGGGGTGATCCCATAAAACAGCTGAGCTCCCCCACAAAGGATCTGCTGCCTCTGGAGCTTCCCCTGGGCCAGGGCTGGGATAGCTCCAGGAGCAGCTCCCCAGGGAATGGGCACGGCTCCGAGGCTGCCAGAGCTCCAGGAGCGTTTGGAATCGCTGCCAGGGATGCCCAGGGTGGGATTGTTGGGGGTCTGTGCAGGGCCAGGGGCTGGGATGATGATCCTGTGGGTCCGTTCCAGCTCAGGATAATCCAGGATTCTGAGTGAGACCCTCGGGGGTGGCTGGTTCTGTTTAGCCTGGTTCTGTTCAGGCTCTTTGGAATCCCCTGAAAGTACAAACTTGTACTTTCCTTGTATTTATACTCTCCTCATACCTCTGACAAAGCTGTGATTTTCTCTCAGTGCCTGTGGCCCTGATGATCCCACAGGAGAGGCCCTGCCCAGCCCCAGAGGGAATCTCCAGCAGTGCTGCTGCTCCCCTGGCCACCCTTGGGGCACAGTGCAGAATGATCAGTGTTTGTTCCTGATTTCTGTGCCTGGGCAGTGCCGAGGTTGGGGTTCCGCCCCTCTCCTGCTCCCTGACCTCCTCGGGCCAGCAGAGCCTTTGGCTGCAGAGCCCTTTGGAGACAGTGCCCTCAGTGTACCCTGCACTGGGATTTGGGCTGCTCTGCCCCCAGCTGATCCTTGTCAACTGTGAGGGGAGAGGCAAACTATTGAGACTGAAGCTTAAAACTCCCTCTTGAAAACCTGTTAAGGAAATCCTGACAGCTATAATTTTACACTTCTCAGATAATCATTATAAATCTCTAAATTTCATAATAAAAACCCCCAGGTTTCGGCTGTTGACTCCCCATTCATGGTTACATATCTAACCTGGAGGAGACTGAGAAGCTTTGCTCTGTTTTAAGGTAAAAGTGTCTCTGCTTTGCAGAAACATCACAAGATCTTTTCCCCCTCACTGGCAATGAAAATGATGCATCAAGAAAATCTGTAAATTGGCTTCATTCACTGTTAGAGCAAATCTTCCTCCCCCCTGCCCAAAGGAATGATCTCACACTGCCCTAGGGAATGTCATGACCCTGTTAAATGACAGATTAAAATATTAAGTGCACAATAGTTCTTTGATTCCTGCTTTGGTACCTGCTCCAGTACTTGAGCACTGTTTATATTTCAGGAGTGCAGAGCTGGGGTTCTGATTTCAGTCCTCAGTTATTTTTGACATCTTCAATGCCAGACTGAACAGTTGGGAATTATCATGGTTTGGGGTCAAATCACTCGTATTGCTGCTTTCCCAGAAAGTTGCATTACATGGAAGCAATGATTAGGTTTGGTTTTTCACAGGTGTATAATTCCGGTGAGAATTTCAGCTTCTACACCGTTTTTGAGAGATTTTAGGGCAGGTAAAGTGATTTCCCAGAAGAAGCTGTACTTTGGGTAGGTATCATAGCCACCAGATAAAAATAGGTGTCCATAAGGACATTCCTGGAGTGGGAAATACTGTGCCTTTGCATTAGCAGTGTTCAGAGTCTGGAGGAGGAACTGCACATCAAGGATTTGTGTCTCTGTCCCTGCTGATGTCCAGATGTGGGTGCATTATTGAAAGGAGGGCTCTGATTCCAATTTTTCTCTCTCTCCACAGAGATTACCACAGCAAATTGAGGAGAGGAATGAAAAATTAAAGAAAGAAATGTTGGGTGAGTAGCATGTACTTCCATAAAAGTCTTCATAATCTGTTAGAAAAAAATGCATGAATAGAATCTCTTGCATAAAATTCAAAGAGGGTAAATCTGAAAGGAAATATTTGTTCTGTGCTAAACAAAATTCCTGATTTTTTTGTAGTTCTCAATTGCTTGGTTTCACCTATGGTAAACTGGAGACAAGGAATTCTTCCATGCAGAAAAGACCATTAGTTCCAATTAAAAAAAGAAAATTTAAGACCTTCTAAAACAATTCCATATTGATGTATATAAAAGCTGGGGGAAATGGTTTGAGCCAGCCCAACTGCTCAGCCCTTTCTCCCTGCAGAAACCCTCAAAGCAAACCTTCCCATGGAAGGAAAAAACCAAGGCTTTCACAAAACCTCACCTAAAGGAACTCCCCCAGCTGGAGTAACAGGGGATGTTTGATCTGGGGGCTGAAGAAATAAATGTGATTCTTTCTGTAGCACTTCCAGCCGAGAGACCTCCAAGTGTTCATGTTTGCCTTGATTTATTCAGTGTTTCATTGCTGTTTGGTTGGAGGCTGGGTTGGACCTGCCCAGGGCTAGAACCAGGAGTGGAATGACATTTCCTAAGGCAGTGTTTGGTGGGAAGGGAAGGCAGTGTTTGGCTGTTCTGCAGAGAATCAGGTTAAACAAACTCAGCCTGTCTTTCACACTGATCCTGAATATATTGGGGAGGAAGAGACTGTTTCAGCTTATGCTGATATTTTTCTGTAATTTCTTTTCTTGCTCTGCAGCCTCTGATTTGCTCTGGCTTTGTTCCTGCTCTGACCTAGCAAAGTGTCAGTGAGGCTTTGCAGAGCTTTACAGGATCAGAGTCTGCTTCCCCCATTGTGCTGAGAACAAGCCCTAAATAAAGCAGGTTAAGGGTGATAGGGCTATAAATAAAAAACAAATGCAGAAAATCTCCAGAAGGATCAGGCCCATTGGTACAACATGGGACGGGTTTCTGCACAAAGTAATACGAAAATAATTCCTGATCTTTTCTGAACTCTAAAGGGCCTCACTAATCACAAGGGATTTGACTGGAACAGTAAATCCAACCCTAGTTCTGCACTGCTAGTTTTTTCCTGGATGTCAGACTAGATGGGGTCTCTTTTGAAAGTGTTGATACATTAAAAGTGGCAGTTGGGATTTCAAAACTGAACCGGACTTTTGAGAACCAGTTCAGACTGTTTCTATTGGGAAGGAGTGGGAGAAGAGGAACTTGATGGAATGTTGGTTACGAGATTCCTTTGGATTGTTTTGTTGTACAGTGAATTTGTTTGAAGCTGTTCGCACTGTTCCACCCTTGTGGATGGCATTTCCCACTGCCAGGGTGGACCTGGCGCATGGCACTGTGGCAGGAGCTGGGCTGACTGGGCTTGGACAGTGCCAGGGGGACATTCCTGCCTTCCCACAGGGCAGCTAAGGTGCCTGGGTTGGATTCCAGACTTTTGGGTTCCAGGACAGCAAGTCAGAGGCATCCTCATAGTTCCAGGCCGGGCCTGCTCCAGGAGCACTGACACTGAGCTGAAATTAGGGATAATGTCCCAGCTCATGCTTTGGCTCCTTTGGATATTGAACTGATCCTCAGTCAATGAATTGGCCTGTCCTGGTTTTGCTGAGCTTTTATTCTTTCAACTCAAACGCGCCCTCGGTTGCCCAACCGACTCCCACTGTCACAAAACTGGAGCTGTGTACAAACAAATGCAGATAAATGGAGTGCATCCTCCTCCTTCCCACGTGTGTTTCCTGTTTCCCAGGGCTGCAGCTCATTCCTGTCAGAGGCTGAACCCCTGTGCAATGGTTGTGTGTAAATAACTCAGAGCACACATTCCTGGCTGGATTTTCCTTGTGTCTAAGTGCTGGGCCATGTGACTGATGAGGTTGGTGTCACAAAAAAAATCCTATTTTGTGGTCAGGCCAAGCCCACTTGTGCTGTGTGTGCTCTAGGATGTTCCTTTTCCAAGGCTGACATTTGTATTTCAGTTATTCCATGTTTTCCGTTCAGCTCAGCTGCCACTGCAGTTTGCTCAGGATGGAGTGACCCCTGAGTTCACAGCAAAGAGAGCTGCACTTGGAGCAGCCTTGGCAAGGAGCTTTGAAATCCGCGTGGCTCTTCCCCTCTGTGCTTCCGTGAGCATCCTCTGCCTCAGTCACTGAGGATGTGAACACCACTTTCTGTGGGGTTTTTGTATTTCTCTCCTTAAACCAATGATTTCCAGTCTTGTTTAGAGACTTCTATAATTATTGTCGTATCTGGGGCCACTCCTAGGTGAGAAGTGGAGAGGGGAACTTTGGAATGGTTTTAGCAGTTTGGGGTCGGAGCACCTCACCTGGGCCTTCCTGCCAAAAAGAGATTTTTCCACCTACCTGAGATCAGCAAAGATATTTATTAGGCTTTGTGCCTAAAGAATTATGGGGTTTGTTTTGTTTTCTATTTGGACAGTTATGTTGTATTTGCAACTAAGCTGCTAAACCCCAACCCTGCACAAAGTGATTTTAAACCAGGGCCAAATTACAGTTACAGTTCAGTCCTCATTTACCATTTAGGGAAGGGAGAAGGATCTGCCCTTGCTCTTCTAATTGCTTTAAAATGTTGGTAATACAAAAGTTACACAGAGAGGAGACCTCATCAGGAAATTTGTCTTTTCTCCAAAAGAATTCTTTACACAAGCAAGATGGAGCTTTTCAACTTCCAAACTCCACAATAACACCAGCAGCTAAGCCAGAATTATTGCCAGAAAGACTGAATGGCAATTAATTTTGGCTGTTACATCTTAATGTAAATTGTGAGTAATCTTTTCCTGCATCTGCCTCTTTCAATAGGGTGTTAAATTGCAGTTTAGGTGAGTAATGAATCACAGACTTCTGAGCCCTAAATTGATTTTTACAGTTCTGTTTTCTTGTTAACCCCTGACTATTTGCTTTGGTGAAGAACCTGAATGTGCTGGAGTTCCAGGTGGAAAATAAACAGAGTGTGTTTGAAAGAAAAAGAGCAAAATGTGTGAGAATAGGGCAGAGGGAGGAGAGTGTGACCCTGCTTGGGGACAGGGAGTGTTGGAGGCTGGGCAGCCTCTGCAGCTGAGTCCCAGCTCCACGTGGTGCCTTTTCCTTCCTCCCAGCACAGGCTCTGAGGGAGCTTTTCTTTAGGAGGGGGTTGGAGTTCACTACAGCCCTTAATTTAGGGCTGAAAGGAGCTGGGGGAGGAGGAGACAGAGCTTGCCTACAATGCTGGGTCTGTGTGTGCCAGGACAGCAGCAGCAGCTCGGGGCTGGAGTGCCCGGAAAAGCCAAGGCTTTCTTCTGCCTCATTAACAATTAATTCAGTGTGGCTGCCCCAGAGCCTGGCAGGCCGGGGAGGGAGAGAGCTGGAAGGTGACCTGGGATGGAATTATCATAAAGCCCCAAATCCGTGCTGTGCTGGGGAGCTTCTCCCGGGAGCTGCTGCAGCTGCAGGATGGATCCCGAGGTGCTCAGAGGTGTTCATGGGCTCTGCAAAAGAGCATCCATGCAATTGGAAAAGACCTTTCCCAGTGTCCTGCCGGGCTGACTCTGCTCTCCTCCCAGCTGTGGGGCTGGGGGGCTCCAGCCGTGCCAGCTTCTGCAGGATTCTCCACAAAGACACTTCTCACCCCAGACCTGAAGTTCAGCCATAGCCAAATGTTTGTCCAGAAGTACAAAAAAAACTCTTCATGTCACACAGAGAGATGCTACCCAAGCGTTTGGGAAATTTACAATTCTGCATTGAAACCAGGAAGAAAAGAATGTTTTTCTTGGAAAACTGACCATCCTCTTCCTTTGTGTTGTCATGCCAGGGGTTTGTGCTCAGCCAACAGTGAAGTTGTTACCTCTGCTTCCTGTTTCACTTTATCTATCATTTCTGTATATGATTTTTTAAAGGATGTCCTTTTGTTGTCCTTCCCCTCTTACAGCTGTAGCAAGGCCCATTTTCCAGAGTCAGAAATCACGTGTGATCCATACACTGACAGGACTTTATTAACTCCCATACCCTGTGGATATTTAACAATGACTTTTAATTGCTGCTAAGAGCCTAAATATTAACAAAGTGCAGAGATTTCCTCAGCATTTACCTGTGATGGGTAAATCAGCAGGGCTGGGCTGTGTAGTTGGGTCTAATTTCAGCTCTCACCGTGTTCTCGTGGGATGTCATTGCAGGCAAGCTGAAGGATCTGGGCAATTTGGTTCTGCGCCCCTTCGGCCTGTCAACAGAAAACTTCCAGATCAAACAGGATTCATCAACTGGCTCCTACTCCATCAATTTTGTTCAAAACCCCAACAACAACAGATAACATGGATTCCATGTGGCTCTGCACATCCCATGCCAGGATCCAGCAAACCAACACCCTCCACCCCCAGGGGAAGAGGAGACTGCAAACTCATTTTCCAGCTTGTGAAATTATTTGCAACGTGGATGTAAAGCAACTCATTTGACTTCTTATAGTGATAACTGTGTCCAGTGTGTGATTTATTCTTTTTTTCATATTGGTGTCCTTTCCCCTGCGGTGTTTGGCTTTTCCAAGAGGCAGTTCCTTGGTTTGGCCCACTCCGAGCTGGCAACACAATTGTAGCAGCAGTTGGGGTGAGTCCAAAGGCTGGAGGTGTCCTGGGAATTGGGGGAGCCTGCAGCAGCACTGCCCCACCTCAGCGGGGTGGGCCTGGCACCCCTGGACACAGCTCTGCCCTGGAATCATGGATCTTGTAATAAAGGCTTGGTACTTCTGCTCTCTGGGTTGTGAGGTTCTTGCCTGGGCTGAGCTCTCCCCAAGGTGGGTTTGTTGTTGAAGGTCCCCCAAATAACACCTTGCAGGACATCCATTGGAAGCATGGTTTTTTTGGCCCTACTTGCAGCAATATTGTCATTTAACGTCATGCCATCCTTCCAGCAGTTTGTTTAGCTGGGATTCATTTTTCTGAAGGCAACAATGACATTTTGTGCCTCTATCTGCACACCTTGTAAAGGTACCTTAAAATGAAATGTGCTTGTCCGAGGTCCATTCATGTTGCAGGGATCCACAGGAGTTGATTGCAAAAGGTCTCCACAATAATTGGATCTTGAGGACTTGGAAGTGTTTATAGAATGAGATGATCTCTGAGGTCCCTTCCAGCCCAAACCAGGCTGTGATATAAATATATGTATTATATATATATATTTATATGTTCTGTTGTGGTGGTTCATTCACATTTTGGAAAAGGTGCCTTTTGTAATTCCTTCTTCCTGGGTTTTATCAGTGCTGAAGTGTTTACATTGGAGGCAGATTCTGCAGTTGTCTCTGTGCAGATTTCAAGACATGATTTAATTAAATAATTAGCAATGGCTGTCTTGGCTATTGGGTGTCATCTCCAATTCATTTCAGGAAGTCTCTGTGAGTCTGAAGTTCAGGAGCTCCAGCCTTTCACTGAAAGGAAAAGCCTTTCCAGGCACAGCAGGTTTGGTGCTTTAATGTCATTTTTGCCTCTGCAGCTGTGCAGGGCTTTTTTGATTGTTTAACTGCCCTGCTGCATTTTTAGTTTAGTTTTAGTTTCGAGCTAGGCCCGGGGGACTGATGAGCTGTGAAACCTCTGCTGCCTGAGCTGAGCTGTGCAGGGAAGGCTCAGTGATGTGGGATTAGAGGAGATGTTCATAATCTCCCCTAAAAGGCAGAGCACTGCAGAGCAAAGGTGGCCAGGCTGCTGCAGGGAGCCCTGGGCAGGTGGGGCTGGGCCCAGGGGGGCCCTGGCCTTGTCAGGCCCCAGCACCATTCCTGGGCCCTGGTTCCACTCACCTGCAGCATTCCAGCACGCCCCCAGAATGTACCAAAATGGAACCACTTTGGAACTACCCTGGAAGCTTCACATTTTAATTTTTTAATTTTTTTTAGTTCTTCAAAATCTCCTTGTACTGACCAGTGGGTTTGTGACCCTACCCACACTGTGTGTGCAGTGTCACTCACCTGTGGCTGGCTCTTGTGCCACTCACACCAGTGGCTTTTTCCAACCTGCTGCTCCAGGGCCTCAGGGACACAAGTTCTGTTCCTCCCGCTCTGTTCCTGCTTCACCTCTTTGAAGGCCTGGGGAGCTGCAAATATTCCTTCTCAGCTGGAGCCTGGGGAACTTCTGGAAAATAAAAGCACAACAAAGCTTTTGAATTTCCTACCTGCTGTGCAAACACATCATCAAATCATTGTGCAACTCCCCTGCAGGATGCCTGATGTGCACCTGGAGTTTTCCAGTGAAGGGAAGAGCAAAGGCAGCAGGACTGCAGCTGATTGGTGTTTGCAATTTAATTAGATTGTGTGAAAGTCACTGGGAATTGGGCACACTGGTGCTGAGGGCTCAAACCTCCAGGTCATCCCTCCTCAGTGCCACTCTCCAGCTGGACCAGAAACCTCTGGCAGGTGTTATCTGCCACCACAGCAAGTTCTCCTCTAGGCAAAATTCCAGTTAATTCCCTGAAAGTCTTTTTGCATTGTCCAAATCCTGAACAAGAGCATGTATCGTGCTTTTGATTTTTAAGTCGTTTTTATGTCTAAACTAGTCCTCACAGCTGCCACCCCTGAAATAACTGCTGCTTCCTCTTGGTGCCACTGGCCACAACTCAGGGAGCGCCAGGGAGTTTTGAGTCACAAGTGTTACATTTACAACCTCTAATAGGAAAAAACCATTTTATGAAACATAATCTTTTAAATATAAGTGCTCTTAAACCAAACAGCTCCTTGCTCAACGGTTCCAACAGTTACTCACCCTCCTGGTAAGCAGCATGTGCCTCTTTTCCACCTGCAGTTGTCCATCCTCAGCTCCCGCCTTTGTTCCTCCTTCCTTTGCCTGCCAAACACAAAACCTTTCAGTACCTGGCCTTGCCCCTGAGGGATTTGCACAGAAATAAAGGGAATGTTGGTCTTGTCCAGGAGCTTGGTTAAGTCTCTCCCTACAAAGAACTTTCTCCAGGATTTCCATAACACTTGTGGCTCAGACCTTCCCTTTTATTACACCAGAACTGACACTGGGATTTGTCTCTGTTTTACGCAAAGGTTCTCACTCACTTCTCTCTCTGTCCCATGAGACTTTAATCCTTTTGGCTGCAGATGGGCTGAGATCTCATAAAATCAGATTCCCAGGATGATTTGGATTGGAAGGAACATTAAAGCTCATCCAGCCATGGGCAGGGACACCTTCCATTGACCAGGGACACTTTCCAGAGACAGATTTTCTCCAAGCCCCCGCCAGCCTGGCCCAGAACAGCTCATTCCAGATCCTGACGGAAAGTCCCAAGGCCCGGCCCTCAGAGGAGCTGAACACCTGCAGTTCCCTCAATCCCAAAGATTTGGTGCATTTAATATCTCTTGAAAGATTAAAAAAGCCGTTCTCCATTTCACATCTTCAGCTCTGTCTCCCAAAACCCCAGTCCCAACAGAAGCAGTCGGAGGCCACACTCCAGAGAAGGGCCCATGGGACTGGCACGGGCCCAGCACGGCCAATCCCTCCTGCCCAGCAGGATCCAAAATCCCCCCAGCTCATCCCTTGGGATATTCACGATTTGACAAAGCACCAAGCTTTGAAGCCCAATCCTTCCCTCCCTGATTAGCACTAAACTTCCTGGGATCTACCTGCCCCTGATTAGCACAGCCCCAGCCAGGGAGAGAGGAGAAGCTGCTGGTCCCCATTTCCTAGGCTTTAATTAGCTGTGTTATTCCCAAGGAATTACTGCTGCAGCCAAGAACCAATTATATCCCAGTGCCTCCTCTCCAACATAGGCAGAGATGCACTGGGGCACATTTAATATGCAGCATTAATACGTTGCTCATTCACAAGCTTTCCCTGTTTGGATGAATCCCAACATTTTCTTGCTCAGCAACTTCATTTTTCCCACCCCAGGCTGGGCTGTGACTGCTGGGGGGTCGCTGCTGGGGGGGCTCTGGGCAGCACCTGGCACAGGAATCGTGGCACTAAGCCAGAGGCATCACTGCCTACCCTGACAAAGATTAAAGGCCCTAAATCAACTGAAAATTAAAAGAAACCCCTTTTTTCCTGATTCTGCATATTCAGTGGGTATCTCCCAACTGGAAACCATCTGCAGCTCCAGCTCCAGCCTGGAGTCCCCAGAACTGCACATTTCTCACCCACCAGTTCTCAAGGAGACAATTTACAAATCCAGCATTCCCTAAGGGGATACAGCAGGATTACGTTTGCCTTTCCTGGCCTGTGTGGGAGCAGCACCCTGCTCCTGGCCCCCAGGACTCCATGGGCTCCGGGCAGTGTCCGAGTGGGCCCCAGGCTCCAGGAGAAGCTGCTGCCCAGGGACTGACCCCAACAGCCAAGGAGCTGGGCAGGATCCGGGAGGGAGCCGTGCCTGTTTTGGGATAAACACACACTGAGCTGCAGGATTTGCTCCTGTCTCTGGTGTGTGAGCTGCAGCACGCCCCTCCCTGCAGCCACGCCAGGGAACAGGGATGTCAGGAAGAGGAGGAAATGGTGTTATCTCGTCTGGGCGGTGGCTGCTGGGAGACCTTCCTAAGTATATTCCTGAGTGGTGCTGGCAAGTGCCCAACAGGTCCCTGGGGAGGCAGCAGGGCCAGGGATTTTCTAATTGCATTTGTCCTATTTCCATGAGCTCCTCTGGCAGTCACCCTCCATTGTGGGGCACTTCCCTGTCTGAGGGAGGAAGAACTGCAGGATTTGGGAGCTCTGGGAAAGGAGGAGGCTGGGAGCTCACAGATATCCTGCCTATGGCTCCAGCCCTGAGCTGCCCTTGAAGCAGCAGCTCTCACTGTGCCCAACACACGTTCCTGTCCCTGCTCCCAGCTGGAATGCAGCTGAGGCCATGGAACCTGGAGCCAGCAGCAGGTTTTCCGAGCCAAGATGCAGCTGATGGCTCCTGACAGGATCCTGCAGTGTTAATGCAGAGGGGAGTGCAGTCCAACCCCTCACAGCTCTCACAGCTCATTCCCCATGTTGGCTTTTTAAGGGCAACCACGGCCACAAGCGAACCACAGACAGATCATCGACATCCATCTGAGCAGTGTCAGTATTCCTGGGGTCTTATCCTTACCATGGTCCAGCATCCATCCCTGAACACTCTGGAGCCCCCGGCCCCTTCCCCTGACAGCTCAGAGCCTTCAGTGAGCCTTTGGATGAGCCCTCCAGCAGGAACAGCCTCACTTAATATTTAATGACCAAGACAACCACAGTCAGAAATTCCAGTCCCCGAGCTTTTAAGATGCAGAGCTCAGCTGAAAATCTGGATTTTAAAATTAGAACTATCCCTCCTGGACTTGGAATGTTTACCCCAAATTCAGAACACGCCAAGAACCTCTGCAGGGCTGTCCAGTGTGGAGCACCCACGGCTTGTGCTGCAAACCCAGCAAGGGAGGAGAAGCAAAGAGCACAGAAACACTCAAGGGAAAAGCAGGAGCAGAACCATAAAAGCCGGATATAGAATGTGACTAAACCCCACTGAATGACCCAGCAAACAACAGGATCCTTTTCCTGGCTCCCTGCTCTGCCTGTGGAATGCGACGGGGAGAACAAATCCCAAAACAACTGGAGCAAGGACAAGGGAGGAGGAGACAAAACCACGGCAGCGAGGGGGAGTTGGTGCCAAGGGCTTGGTTCTGCCCCAGGAGGGCTCAGGCCTGGCACTGCTTCCCTTGGAGCAGAGGCATGAGGCCTTCCCAAAGTGCCACAGGGCCCGAGCACCCAACACACCTCACCTGCCACAGAATCCTTCCAGCCTGGGCATTCCCAGCTTTCCAGAAAGCTCTCAAGCACAGCAGGGCCTCTCCATGCAAACCTGGCAGCCTGACACTCTCCATGAGTGGGAGAACAGCCTGCGGAGCCCTGAGGGAATCGGGAGCCCCTCAGGCCCAGCCGGGCCTCAGTCCGGGCCTGGCGGCCTCACCCAAAATGCTCCAAAATGCTCCAAATGCCCGGTGTGTAACTGTGAATTCACCACAGTGTCATTGTCACCGAGCCACAGTTCCCCTCAGGAATGTCCCTGCTGCTCTCACCCTGCAGGATCTAAACTCTGATCCCTCACACTTTGGATGGGAATCTCTCCAAACCCCACCCCGTGCCAGAGCTGCACTTTTGCCCTCATTAAGCGTCGCCCTTTTGATGCTCGGGGGCAGCCGCAAACGCCATTAGAGGGGCCTTGTGTGGGCCTGGCCTCACCCCGGTCACCTTTATCGCTTTGCCAAGCACTGGAGTGAGGATTAATCCATGGAGTAATTGCAGAGCTCTGAAATCTGCCCGGCCAACCTCTCTGGCGGCTCGGTCCCCACAGCGCCGCTGCCAACTCCGTGTCACAAAGGAAAAGCCATTAGCGAGCAATTACACTGCGGCAGGATTTCCCAGCCTAATGAGGATCGCCAATTCAAGAGGAACTGCTGCAAGGCTGAAGGAATAATGAGAGAAAGGGGATGGGAGTTGCTGTAATCCCGACAGAATGAGAAACAACCGTGAAGGAAAAGCAAACCATCTGCTGGAGGCACAGCCAGATGTGGGTGTTTGTCACTGCGCTGAGCCAACACCAGCACGCCATGAGTTAATTCCATTTTGGGGAAAAACTCCTGCTTATTGAAGCATCCAGCTGCCTGAGCACGACTTGGGATCTTTCAGCCACTCTGGTGAAAGCTGAGGCTGGGTAGAGACTTGTCCACATGATGGACCCAGCAACCTCAGTTTAATCTTTGTTCAATCCAGAAAAACAAATTTTAACATAAATCAAAGGCTTCGGGGACAAGGACTAATAAAGCAAGAAAGTTAAGACATCAAAACATTATTTCCCTTTAAAAGAGCACTGAAAAAAATCAAGGCTTTATTTGGATAAATGTTACACAACATTCTTTATCATTTTTACTTCTCAGCAAACCTTAAAGGGTGAATCAGATTTTCCTCATTCAAGTCTACAAAATGAAAGAGGCATAGTGACCATTCAATATACAGACAAGAAGGTAGCACGGAGCAAAGCTTAAATATTAAGCAACTAAAGCAAAAAAGTGAAAAGCAATACATTACTGTCACTCTCTCTCATTAGAATATCCCTGACAATTTCATTTCCAAATGAAAATGTGGTTTCCAACGCAATGCTGGGAAAAGCAAGGCAGACATGAGCTCCCTTGGATGCTATTTGCTCTATACCCATATTCTCCAGTGCACACCTGCATCCCTTGGGTTGAGCCCTCCTGGTGCAGCTGCTGTGCTCAGGGAGGGAGGGAAGGAGAGCCCTGGGAGATCCGGGGGCACAGCCAGGCACTACCGGCTTCCGAAACAACAGCAGGCACTCCTCAATGCCATGTGCAACAACCCTGCCACCACAGTCCCGGGCCTTTTTCCTGAGCAGAAAATGGTTTGTGCCATGTGGTTTGGTGGCTTTTCTGTTTGGTTTTCAGGGGGGTGGGGAATAATGTACCTGATTAGGCCAAGCCCCCATCCATTGTCAATCCGAGCAGAGGCGAAAGGCTGGCACGGACCCGGCACCAAGTCACCCCTTTCCTCATTCACATGTCTCAGTCTTTCAGTTCTAGTCACATCTCAGGCCTTGAGCAGGACCAGACTGCCGGGCCTCTTCCACTGGTGAAAAGGAAAAGCACTGTAGAACAAATATTCATCCAAATTCTTTTTTAAAATTGTCTTTTATGATGAAATCATTATGGCAAATGGTACGATTTGAATGCGCTGCACAGCGCTGTACAGCCTGGTTTTAAAAAGCAGGTAGCGAATAGGCAATTGCTGCATTTATAAATAAAGAATTTAGCTCTGAAAAGCAGACACTGAACCAGCACAAAGCACGAGCTGCCACACACTCAGTGTGTGAATCCCTGATGGGCCTGGCTGGGATCTGGGGGCTTGTCCCAGCCTCTCACTTCCCCCTCTCCGATTGTTTAACAAGTATAAACCTGTTGCCAATGGTAGAGTTGTCCTAACTTCAAATTCCATGTGGTTCATTCAGGCTCCAGACACGAAGGAATTGTCTTTGTGCTGACCCAGAGGCCCCTTGGAAAAGTCCCTCTGGTTTTAAACAGCCCAGACAAAGACATTCTATTTTCTCCAATTGAATCAGGATATCAGCAAGGAGGAAAAGAGTTTCCTACAAGTCTTTTCATCTCTATAGAAACAAAAATTTAACTTTTAGTAGATTATGTGCACATTTTCATCTCTTCAAAACAAATATTTCTTTTCCCAGGTTACACAATAAATCCCCTGCTAAGAACTTTAAAGAAATTGTTCTGCCGAGACAGTGTGCACACAATGGAAATAATTAGTGACAAATAAATTAATATTTAATAACTCAAGATTTCAGCAGCGTGTCCAGCATTCCCAAGCTCCACTGAACTCAGTCTTACCCAAGATCTTTGTGGGAGGGGAATAAAACGGATAAAACCCACTGGATTCCTTTTTTTTTTGATTTACAGCTTTTCAAAGAAGTCAACACAACTCAGATCAACAACCATCAGAAACTCTAATAAAACCTTTGCTCTCTACTAGTTACCTATCTGAAAAATATTTATGTCAAAAGGAAAGAAATAACTCATGATTTGAAATAGAAATGCCATCCCATTGAATCACACTCTCCATTCATGATTCCCATCCTGTTACAGGACTATAAGCAAAATGCTGCTCTCTGCCTCGTAGCCCCTCTCAAGGTTATTCCACAACCCTCAATTCCCTAAGTGTTACAACAGCATAAATAAAATGCAACCATATTCACACAGAAGGAGCTTTCCCATAGAACAGAGATCCATGGAGTTTGTGGTCACTGTCCTTTCCATCACCTCTATGGGAAACGTTGGTCTCAAATAGCAGGACTGTTCATATTTCACAATACAACTGGGTTTGGACATGCTTTGATCACAGATCACAGCTCTGCTAACACCTGCACTAAATACTAACTAAGCCTCAGAGAATGGAAAATTGCAATGCTAAAGTCAAGAATTAAAAGAAAAGTTCAAAAGTTACAGTCAACTTCCCAGGCAAATTGGCTCCGTCACTGGCACCTCTCAAAACATACAAACGTGACTGTCACATTACAAAAACCCCAGTTATCTGCAGTGAGTCTTCATCCTAATAATTCAAGTGGTTCCTTGCATGTAAGTGTCATAGAGTCTTTCATAATTTCATGCGTCATTTATTGCAAAAAAGTTTTATAAAATATTTCCTAACATCTTTTTAAATTTTAAGGAAAATGTACATTAGGTACAGGTGCCCTAACGGTGCGAGGGGGAGCTTTAACATCTTTTACCCCCTTTCCCCTTCAAAAAAAAGTTTACTACTTGGTGAAGATTTCAGAGGAAAAATAGGACAAGTCAGTCTCAGATTTCTCTCAGTCCTGATGAGCTGGTGCTCTTCGTGGCAGTGTAGTGAGGTTCCATAAAAACAGCGGGTCATTAGTGTCTCTGAGCTGAAAAGGGGAGAGAAAGGGAACATGGTTAAATGTCTTCCAGTACATACTGCAAAAGTAGGTAAAGCAAAAGCTGAGGTGGCCAGAAAAGTTACTGGCTCACCTGCTTTATGCGTTGTGTGCAGAAGACAAAAAATAGATTGACATTATCACAAGACAGACACAAGTGAGCAAACTCCTCCAGGGGCTGGGGTTTGAGGAGGAGCCACCGAACCAATCTGTTACATCTCACCCCATTTCAGCATCCAGAGAGAATTCCAATTGTAAAGACATTTAAAGACAGCTCAGGAAGCAGGGAGATTAATTCACAAAATCTATACATTGATGGCAGTTCGCAGCACAAAGCTAAATCTGACCCTGCAGTGCCCTTCCAAACACGAGCCCCGAGTGCCTGAGGGAGCCCTGAGCTATAAACCTAACGGTGTTTCTTTCCCATGGCAGCTTGTGTTTGCCCATTTACTCTAGAGAATGGGAAGAAATGATGATAAAGCAGACAGGAACAGCGCAATTGCTGAGCCCTGCATGAACCACCACCAGCCAGCCACCATTTCTTACTGGGAGGGCAGAGAAAGGTTGCCCAGAGAAGCTGTGGCTGCCCCTGGACCCCTGGCAGTGCCCAAGGCCAGCTTGGACAGGGCTTGGAGCAGCCTGGGACAGTGGGAGGTGTCCCTGCCCAGGGCATGGGGTGGAATAGATGAGCTTTAAGGTCCCTCCCAACCCACACCAGTCTGGGATTCTGGGATTTTATGAAGATTGTGCTCCTTAGAAACAGTAACTGAAAACCTGACTGCCTGTGTTACTGAACTCCACGACCTTCCTGAGAGCAGCCCATTGTCTATTTATCAGTCATTCCATGGGGTCACTCACTCCGTGTGGGATCCATGGGGTCATTCACTCCACGTGGGATCTGTGCTTTGTGGGGCAGTGACACTCAGCCTGGCTGGGGGCTCGGCTCTCCTGGGATGTCCAGTGAGCTCACAGCAGGCTGGATTCTGCTTTGCAGCAGCTTCATTCAACTGCTGGAGGCAGAATCCCACAGAATCCCAGGATCACACAATCCCACATTGGAAAAGCCCTCCCAGCCCATGAGCCCAAGCTGTGCCCATCCCCACCTTGTCCCCAGCCCGGAGCACTGAGTGCCACCTCCAGGGATGGGCACTCCAAACCTCCCTGGGCAGCCCTGCCAAGGCCTGACCTCCCTTTCCGTGGAGAAATTCCTGCTGATGTCCAGCTGAGCCTCCCCTGGCCCAGCCTGAGGCCGTTCCCTCTCCTCCTGTCCCTGTTCCCTGGGGGCACAGCCTGACCCCTCCGGCTGTCCCCTCCTGGCAGGAGCTGTGCAGAGCCACAAGGTCCCCCCAATCCTCCTTTTCTCCAGACTGAGCCCCCTCAGCTCCCTATGGAGCCATCCTAAGAACTCCCTCCAGGAACAAGGTAAAAATGTGTGTCAGGACAGGCACTGACACAGCTCAGGCCTTTCCCTGCCTGTCCCACTGAACTCTGCTCACACGGCCTTTTCCCGGGAGCCAGCACTGCCATGGGGATCCTGACCTCTCCAAGTGAACATTTTCCCAATCCCTGTATTCACTGCTGTCCAAAGAGAAGCGCTGCCTTTGAAAGGTCTGGCTTTTATCTCCAAAGCAAAAGCAGAAGGACTCCAGGCAGCCATGGAGGGGGAGAAAGGGCACCCCAGAAGGACAAGGGAAGCAAAAATAGCAGCACATCCCATCAGGGATTAAACCTCAAGGCCATGAGCCCAAATTGAAATAGTTACAGTAACATTTCTGCACCTTCCTGGGGGATAATGCTGTGTCTGTGTGAAACTATGGAACAGAAGGCACAGAACTCCTGTTCTAACACTACAGATTCCATTTGGAGCCAGTGGAGAAGAGGGAAACCAGGCTGCTCTTCCAGATGATGAACTACTAAAAGCAAGAACCATTTCCTTCTTTTACAGCCCCAGACAACCTCCAGCAGCAGGGCCTCAGCCACCAGGAAAACAAAGAGCAGCAACACATTCTTCTCTTTATGTGCCTAATTCCCTGAAATATATGACAGCATCAAGAAGTCCTAAAACACGGCCAAACCCAGTTTTTTCATATAAATGTATCAGAAGAGATTATCCCTAAATCCCTCAACACCTGAAAAACCTCAAGGAAAGATTTTTTTTTCCGTTTACTAAATTTCTAACTAAACTAACTGAAATTCTTTGAAAAATCCAGTTTATGTGGATTTAGTTCCTTTTCACCACGGCTACTAATTACCCAAACTGGCACCACATGCTTTAAAATCCTGAAGCACTGCAGAGGTGCAATTAAACCCCAGCATTTCCTAAAGCTAAACAAAAATCCTGCATGTTATTAAATAAAAAATGATGCTACATTAGCATTTAAGCAAATATTTGCTTGGAATTGTATATCCTTATTTTACTGACAAAGCAAGTTCCACATCCCCCTTTATGTACCTGTTAAAGAAAGGCAAGGACAGTTCTGCCACCTGAATTTGCTGTGATCCTGCTACAGAATCTCAGTGCTGGAACAAGCACTTGCTTCCCAAAGCACAGATTCCCAGCACATGCCTGGCATGTAGGAGAATATTTCTTATTCATATTGCATATTTGACATCCAAAACATCTGTAAACAAACAGGAAAACTGACCTAGATCTGTTTTTTCCCAAGAACAACCTGATTGAAGTTGCTGTTCCATAAATTGCGTCAGCCAAGCTGAGCTGCACGCAGGCCCCTGGCAGGAGGGGCAGCGCAGGTGTCCTCACACCAAACCTGTGTCACACCAAGGGGACTCCTGCAGGATGTGAGCAGGACACAGAGGGCAGAATCCTCCACGACAGGCATATTTCTACAAAGATTCTGTTTTCCCAACATCAGACTCGCGAGTGACAAACTGACAGGAGAGATCCATCATCTGCTCTCCCCATTCCCGGCTGCACTGAGCCCACTCCTGGCAGAGCTCAGCCTGACCCCTCGTTTTTCCAACATGAACAGCACCCAGGGTTTCTCTGGCACAAATGCAATCGATACTCCCGTGCTCCATCCCAGCTCCCTGTCTCATGTGCAGTATTGTTTCCTGTCCTAGCTGCAGCTCAGCAGAACTGTGTTTCTGCTGTGCCTCTGCCCCCATCCCACAGGGATTTGAACACCTGGAATAGCCTCAGTTCCCACAGGCCTCTCTTCCTCCTCTGCACTGAGGAATGGAATCATTGGCACAGAAACTGAATTACAGCTGTTCAAAATGTGCCTGGTCCTGATCTGAGAAGTAACTTGTCAAACACAGCCCAAATAAACCCCCCAGATCCATTTCTTCCCACACTGAATGAGCAAAGCCCGGATCCAGACTCGCTCCAGGGGATCCTGATTTGCTCCAAGCCAGCTCCTACCTGCAGGCTGCCCTTGAGCTCTCCCTCGGGCCGCGGGCAGGCAGCAAGAGCAGATCAAAGATGCCACATCCCGTGGGCATGAGCACAGGGAGCCCTTTGCCAGGTTATTCCACACTTTGCTTTCTCTCTCGCTCCCGTGTGTCTCCCTGTTGGCCGTGCCAGGTGTCTCGGGTTTTCTGAGGTGTGAAAGCCCTGCTCTCTCAGCAGCACTCCCTTCCAGCTCCTGCTATCCTCACCTCCTGCAGGAGCACCACTTGTTTTTCCTTGGGGAAACACAGAGCCATGGATCTAAGCTCCCTTCAGTGGTCAGTGCCTGGCACGAAGGTGCTGCTCCAGGGCATTATCCCAAACTGCCTCACCAGGAGCACAGCACAGCCAGGGAGTTATCCCAAACTGCCCCATCTGGAGCACAACAGAGCCAGGGAGTTATCCCAAACTGCCCCACCTGGAGCCCAGCACAGCCAGGGAGTTATCCCAAACTGCCTCACCTGGAGCACAGCACAGCCAGGGAGTTATCCCAAACTGCCTCACCTGGAGCACAGCACAGCCAGGGAGTTATCCCAAACTGCCTCACCTGGAGCACAACAGAGCCAGGAGGGCAAATCAGCCACCAACTCTGGCACCACAGCCCTGCCTGGGAACTGCTGCTTTGCCTTGTGTTCACACAAGGGCACTTGTGTCACTGGCAAATTTAAGGAAAAAAAATCATAAATTAATTTAAATTACAGTCTGGATTGTATCCACATCCCCAGTAATACAGAAGATTGAAACAGATGAGTAAATCATAGGGAATTTAAATACCACCTGCTTTTAGGATCTAACAATTAAACCCCAATAATTAGAGATATTTCTGACTTGGGGAGGAATCACTGCTGTTTAGTAGAACCCATTCAAATGACCACAAACAGTTCTTACCACTGAAGTCAGAAACATATGAGTTCAGCCTAGACCAGGTGCCTAAGAAAGCCAGGAGGATGAGCAGGGAAGAGAAGGCAAAAGCCACCTTACAAGGGGATGTTATTCATGGGAACAGCCACACTATGAGCCCACTGCCAGGGTGTCTCCGTGGCAGGGAACTATTTGAACTAAATCCCAAAGGCGTCCCAGAGAGCTGCAGCTGAGGGGCTTTAAATGTTGATGGGAACTGCCACCACCCCTGTAAGGACAGTGATCACAACACAGGTTCTCTCCAACAGGGATTAAGGATAATTTGAAGCTGGATATTCCCATCCCCACCTCCCAAGCCTGTCTAAGCGATCTTCAGTCAGCTGGCAGCTACACAAGTTTTCAGTGATAAGTGGGTGACCCCTGATCATTCCATGCTCAGAAGCTTTGTTAGTTATGGGAAAAATCCCCTTTAGAGACAGTCCTGCTCATTTTCCCACTAGGTTATGCCACCACACACTGCCATCCATCCCCTGAGGCTCGAGCTCACTGCATTTCCCTCCCAGCTCAGTCCTTATCTACAGATCCATGCAGGGACTCCCTGAATTTGCTACTCCTGCAGGCATTTATTGAAATGTAATTAGAAAGGAAAAGATGGACTGAAACAGCCTCTCCCTGACTCAGTCCACTCCTTTCCACAGTTCCCTAACCAAGAAAGCAGCTCTGGTTTTGCCCTGGACTCCCAGAACAGGAATAAGAACAGATGATGATGCTGAGAGCAGAAATATGATGCATATTTCCCAAAATTCACATTCCTGTTCTACTCTGACATTTTTAGCAGACATGAAAGGAAATCAATGAGCAGGACTTAGGAGAGTAAAATAGAACCAGATCTAAGGCTAGCAACACAGAAAGCAACTCTTACCCTTCCTCACTAGTGCTACTCTTAAACCTAATCAGAATTAGAAACTATGTTTAAAAAAGGTAATTCAGAACAAGGTGAAAAACAGTCTTTTCAGTCTTGCACCTAAATCACCCCCACAAGCCCCACCCCAGGGGTTCCGAACTAAACACAGCAATGTCTGAAAGAAAAACCAAACCAGAGATGATTATTGCACTGAAGTGTTGACACAAAGTTACAACTGTGCTAATTAGAACAGTAACAAATACAGTTTCATTTCCTGCATGACTCCAGAGACACACGAGCATTTCCCATTGCTCCCAGCTTTGCCTCTGAAGCCTCACACCATTGAACACCTCTGGGAAAAGAAATCTGAATTTTGGAATAACTACCCTCTCTCCCAAGGCATTTTAACCGAAGCTGAAGTTCTCCAGAGGAACAGAACACCTGTACTAGAAACTCATCCCCTGTCACATTGTCCCCTGAACTGACAGCCCATAAACATCCAACAACTACACTGAGGAACTCCACCAAGTCAAAAAGGCACATTTGCCATTTACCCCATTAAACTGATGGGAAAATAGTCACTGTCACCCCTGTTGTTTGCCTTCTCAAGGCAGAGTCACAGAAGGATTGCAGTTGGAAAAGCTCTCCAACATCACCGAGTCCAAGCTGTGCCCATCCCCACCTTGTCCCCAGCCCGGAGCACTGAGTGCCACCTCCAGGAATTCCTGGGGCACCTCCAGGGATGGGCACTCCAAACCTCCCCGGGCGGCCCTGCCAAGGCCTGACCTCCCTTTCCATGGAGAAACTCTTCCTCATGTCTCCCCTGACCCTCTCCTGGCACAGCCTGAGGCCTTGGCACTTGACCCCAGGGCCCCATCCTGGCCCAGGGCTGCTCCTGGTGGGAGCTACAGATAAATCGTGGATAAATCATGGATAAACCATGGATAAATCATAGATAAATTATGGATAAATCATGACTAAATCATGGATAAATCACGGATAAACCATGGATAAATTATGGATAAATCATGGCTAAATCATGGCTAAAACACGGATAAACCATGGGAAGTGCCCCTGCCCTGGAGCTGTGTCCCAGCTGCAGCCCCAGGCTCTGCTGGGGAGCACAGGCACATCACAGTGACACTTTCCCGGTTCAGCTGAAGCCACCCCACGCCTGTGCAGCCCCAGGGCCCCTCTGCCCCTGTGCCTGCTGACCCAGGCTCTCCCTCAGCCCATCCCCTGGAAATTCCACGGAAAACCCACAGGAGCAGCACCTTTGCAGCTAAAGGAAAACCAGGGATGAGGAGGAGATTTTCAACTTACTGTAACACGGTGTTGTAAAAAACGTAATTTAACAAAACAAATTTGTTTTGAGCCCTGTTCAGTCTGCAGCAATACAGCACATTCACTACAACACTGAGGAAAGACTTAAAATCATCAGCTACAAATCAAAACTGACTTTCAATGCCTTTTATAAACAGTTCTTTGGAACATAAAAGCACCTAAAGAAAGCCCTCCCATCCCTGCTGCTCCCCCAGTGAGCACCTGAGCAAACTTTGTCTATGTAAGCTGCAGTGCTATTCTAATTTTATATAAATTAAGAGAACAAAGCTTCCAGGTCTTCTAAAGAAAAAATTACAATGTCAATATTGATTTTGCCACTACTTGGCTTAGAACAACTAACTCAAAACCAGTTCACTTGAGCTTCTAAACCTCAAGGAAGTGGTGTAGACATCTGACCCACCTCACATGGTCCTGACTCCAAAAAGCAGTTTGCTTTAATAACAAAATACAGCTTATTTACTTCAAGAAACTGTTTCTGTTTGCAGGAGAGAATACAGAGAAGTGAAACAGATTTTTTTTCTAATTCTATCTTTTTTAATGAAATTTATTGTGTGTTTGTCACATTCAAAAAGCATTGACCAGTGGGGCTTTTTGGGACCTGTTAGAATGCCATGGTAAAGATGGTATATTTGGAAGCTTAATTAGCAATTAATGACTGTTAGCTTGAGGAAAATTTGAACAGCCATGTGTTTGACACTTCAGACTTCCAATAGTTCTGTGGGCATGACAGAATCATTAAAAAAAGGTAAAAAGGAACTGAATGCTTTGGCCATACCAGACAGTATCGTGAACATATGAAATTAAATCTTAAAACAAAAATATTTTCAGGGTTTGATGATTAAATGCTTGCCCCTGTTTTCATGTCTGTTTAATTTCAGTCTGAGCTTAAATTTTTACATCTGTCACAATTGCCTACGTGGGCAATTCTGGAAAAGCCAGGATGAAAACTGCTTTGGGATGAGCACCAGGAGACTCTTCACAAGGCATTGCAAGGCTGAAGCACGACTGGCTCGGAGGACACAGTAATTCACATGGTCAGGTAAGGACCAAAACTCACTGGAAAAAAACTCAAGTCCATTGCATGAAAATGCCCCAATACTGAGCAAAAACCATGCAAGAAAAGCTGGAGTGGCAGTGGAGAGTGGCTCTGAGAGATGGAACTGAAAGCATTCCCCACTGGACAAGTGACATTATCCACAGTCTCTACTCAAATATATGGCCCAAAAACTAATTCAGGGAGAAATTTAATCAACTTTCCAGAAAGCCCTCTACAGAGCTGGTTCTGAAACAAAAGGGACAGATGATTAATAATCTCCAAATTAAGACTGAAGTATACCAATAGTATTTACATCAAGCACTTAATCTTTCAGAATGCATGAAAAAGGACAATTTACTTTTTAAGGGTGTCCTCTAAATCTGGCATACAGATAAAATACTCTGACATCCTGGATTTGTTTCAAAGCTTTTTGAGAAACACACACAAATAATTCAGATTTAGTCAATTTTATTTACAGTTTGTTTTTTTACATTGCAGAGCATTACACAATTACATATCTCATTTTTCTGACCTGCAAACAGATACCTTAAACGGAAATATTAAAAAAAGGAAAAAAAAAAAGAAAAAAAGAAAAAAAAAAAAGTAGTTAGATACATCCAAAATGCAACAATTACACATCTGACAATTCACAAAGTGTAATTTACTAGGACGTATCCTAAGAATTTAGGAACAACCAGTCAGGAGAAAATCTGACCAATTTCAGCAATTGATTATTTACACATTCAAAACAAAGCCTCTCTTAAGCTAAACCTCCAGGCAAATGGCCTGAAAGATTTCTTCAGGAAGAAAGACCAGAATGATTCACACCTATGCAGCATTAACAGCCCTTGATCCCAAACACTGAGGACTCCTCAGCTTTGTCTTAGAGCTACAGGCATCCCTCGACTTCTCCGACCCTGAAGTGATTTAGTTGTGCCCCCATGTGCATAGAAAGTTGAGTGTTTAAGTGGTCACTACGATAGATAAAACCCCATTTAATCTGGTCTTTAAGTCACTACAATTCTTCCTTACAACTCCCAGCACGTCTCCAATGCCATTTAAACAGGCACCTCCCAAAGATGGGACTGTGAACCCACTGGGCCTGACCAGACTAAATCCATTAGAGACTGGTTAAAAATAATCTTTAAAGACCATTTAGACAAGGCTTACATTTCTACACTTCCCTGATGGGCCACCTAATAAAACAAAAAAGTCACAGCTACTATTTCATCCCTCGTGTCAACCCTTGGCCACACAGAACTAGCTATATACTGGGTAGAAACTACTACAAAATTCCCTGCAAATCAGCTGCCTTCCAGCTGAGGCTATGGCTCCTATGCATCGGGTGGTTGAGGAGGTTTGGTTTGTTTTTTTTTTCTCTTTTAAAAAAATTCTCACTTGAAAAATACCGAAGTCCTCACTTTTAAGCTAATTTTGATTGCGTGTTCAATTGGTTTGAACCGTCAAGAACCGCTACACGGAACGAGTCTCGTATAAAATGAGCAGTCAACCGAGTGCAACTTCTGACTGTGCCACGTCCTTCCTGGGAGTTCTCTCTAACCTGGCTACGGATTTGGTGGAGCCTCCAGGTTTCTTGCCTACCTTACTCTCCACGTTCACGTCTCAAACTGCGTCAGCAGGGCCCGCACCTCGGGCGTGAGCTGCTTGGCAGCCTTGGCTGCCTCAGTGACGGCCTTGCGGTACAGACCCTTTCTCTTCTTATTAAAGCGCAACTGGAAGCTTTCTAAAAAGGGGGAGAGCTGTGCAAGAGCAAGGAAAGATGTGGTGGTGGAGCCGAACCACGAGATCCGAGCCTCCTGGCGCACCAGCAGCCCCGTATCCTTGCGGCTCACAGTTATGGTAAGGATACGGGCCGGCCACCAAGGGAAGCCATAAATCTTGGCCCAAACAATGTCCCCTACACATACGGTCCTGCCATCTGGTGTGACACATTTAGAGACGTTTTTGGAAAAGACTTCTGTTTTCAAGGAATTACTGAGCTTTTTCTCTTCCTTCGAAGAGGAGGAGGAGGAGGAGGAGGAGGAGGAAGGTGCATGCATGCTGCCTGGAGGAAAATCAAAGCTTTCAGTAGAGCTACACTCAGAGTTGGTGGATTTCAAATCATCTGTGCTATCACTACTACAAACTGATGCACTGGAAGAGTCAGATTTCTTTTGATTAAGGGTCATGTAAACCGTTATATTGCTTTTGCTGCCTCTCTTGCCCAGTGTCTGCTGTTCATCCTGATCAACAGTTACATGCACTTCACTCGTGTCCTGAACCTCACTGCTGGCCTCTTCGGGGCCTTCTGAGGGACTCTGGGTTTCTGAAGGGGCCTCACCTGCTGAGCGGGTGGAGGAGCAGCGAGACTGGGGCTTAGTTGCCATCTTGCCACTCCGAATTTTCTCAAGTCCTGTCTTGAGGGAAGAGTCATTCTCTTCGTTGCGATACCGCTGGGGCTTTAGGCGCAATCGGGGCGGGAGGGACCCTGAGCTGGTGTTCTGAAGACGCCGCGTGAAGTGGACCTTTGAATGTGCATTTTTGGAAGAGGAGGTTGCACTCTGCTTCTTTTGTGCCTTTTCTTTGGCCATTTTCAAGACTTCCCGAGCTTTCGCATGATCCATGTTTTTGCTCTGGAGAACTTTTTTTGTGTTTAACTGCGCTTTTGACGTATTAGCTTGTGCGGAAACTTTAACTACTCTGCTTCTGCTGTGGGCAATATTTGAAACCTTGACCACAGCGTTCCTTTTCTGGCTTTCGTTTTGGCTTTTTCCATCCACCTTATGGTCAGTCTTAAGTTTTTTATTCACAGTAGTCACGCTCTCGTTTCTTCGCTTTTTACTATCCTCGTATTTGGAAGAGTCACTTGCATTGCCACCTTTTTTGATCTCCTTTTTCTCCGCCACGACGCTGTTTTTGCACTTGTCACACAGCACCTGCCGGGGCCGTAGTTTGATGGCGTTCATGATCGAAGTGGGTTCCTCCCTGTACATTTTCCGCTTGGGCCGCTTGATTTTGCGGGGTGGAGGCTGAGGTATTGACTGGTTATAGGTGTCCCTGATAAACAAAGGAGGAGGGTATGGCGCTCCCTCGTGAAAGAGAGGAGGTGGTTTCGAAGTCCAAAGGCTTTTAGCTCTGCTGGGCTCTGGTGGCTGTGTGAGGGAGGAGTCATCGGGGACGGCAGCGTCGGCCTCGCACTTCACCTGCGCCTCCTCCTGGAATGCTTTGCTTTGGAGCTGCATGGCTTCAGGTTTGTCCTTGTACTCCCTTTTAGGAAATATGGTCACAGGGATTCCATGGGGGCCAAACCTTAAAGAGAGAGGAAAGAAAAGTCAATGTCTTGAGGGAATTTTCGCTGTGTTTATTACAAAGCGTTTGAAAACCTGTCTGCATTAGGTGGCGAGCATCTGAAAACTGTGAATCCCAGGGAAATTAAAGCCTCATATCCAGCCTTATGGGGAGCTTTGAAAATGCAGGACACCAAAATGAAGTCAGCAGAGAACAAAAAACACACAATTTCACTTATTATCACCTTCTCTCATATCAACAAGATGCCTTGAAAATGTAACAAAAATATCCCCTAAATAGCAACAAAAGAGTTAACTTCATACTTTTAAAAATGTTTATAAACACGTGAACTCATCCCTACAACTGCCAATCTACCCTAGACAGCAACAAAAGAACTAACTTTATACTTTTAAAAAATGTTTATAAACACGTGAACTCATCCCAACAAGTGCCAGCCTACCCAAGCTCATTTTCCATACTTAGTTAACTTCACAAAAAGGCATCTTCAGGAACTTTTTTTCCATTTTTAGCACAGCAGGAAAGGATGAATGTTCCAGATTTAACAGAGACAAATCCGGGCTGCCTAAATCCTTGCATTGAACAGGAGTGCTACCACTCTCCATGCACAAAAGCTCAGCATCTGATGCACTACAGCCCCAAACTCCCCAGCCCAGCATGAATTTCTCCCAGCAAAACTCCCCTTATTTCAACTCACTACAAAGCACTCCTCCCTGCTGTGTGAGCCAACAAGATTTTAAACCTTTCACTCCTTTTCGCCAGACTAAATTTGCTCTAGATCTGTATCAGGACAGTGAAGCAATTCCCAAGGTCTGTCCTCAGGTTTGTGTCGCCCTGGGGCTGCTCAACAGCAACATCCCCTCATCCCCCGACTGAACTGAAGTTTATTTACCTTTTTTTTACAAGTGCCTACAGGTTGCCTTTGTTTCCTCAAAACTGATTTTGGAAAAAAGTCATCACACATGTTAGAAGGCTCTTTACAGTGTTCCCAACAAAAGCCATTACTTGTTTGTCCTTTTGCTTATCACAAACCTCTTTTTACATCTAAAGCCGTAATTGAAGCAAACAATCCACCCAAGAGTAAACTACCCAGCCAGTTTGCATTTCAGCACCTCATACAGACACTTTTCCAGCCTATAGCCTGGCACTAAATCACAAGGAACTGGTTCATAACTAAGTTTTAAATTCCCTAAAGTCCTACAAGTCCATCAAGTGTAAAGAAGTTGCTTTTGCATAAATACTTTTCCTTCCATGAAGGATTGTGAGCAAGTCACTCAATTCCAAGTAGGGCTTTAAAAGAAGCTATCAGCTGACAATAATTAAATTAGCAATACTTTCAGTGTTACTTGCATCAAGACCTTCAGCTTCTAAGAGAAAATAAGATCCAGATCCTATCTTTCATCACCTGATAAAGATTAGAGGATTTGGGAAAAAGTTAATCTATGGTAAGAGCTGGAAACAAGACAGGGCAAGATCTCTGCTGTGCAAATTCCAATCGCTAAGAACAGACAGGACTGGGCCATCAAACCCCACACACACAAACACCCCTCACAACTCTTCTCAGTGCCTCAGGAATTGCATTTCCAGCCCCTCAGGAGCCATTCCCAGAGCACAGTGCCAAGCCCTGCTCCCAGAGGGCGTTGATGTGACTCTGTGTCAGGAAATGAAGCACAATTAGCTGTCACGGGAAGAGGTGGATGAAGAGGACTGCGAGGCTTTCCAGAAGGATTCCACTCAAGTATTTCATCTCTTTTCCCAGGTTTTCATTCTCCTGCCTCACCAGCAAAGTGTGCACAATCTGCACTCCAAAGGCACAGAGAAGCTGATGGGAAGCTCAGCACATCCCTGACATCAGGAAAGCACAGATTAATTGTGCACCTTCCGCTCTCCCTTCCTTCAAGCACCTGCACAAAACACAGGGCAGAACTGAGGAACAGGAAGCCACAAAGGGGAATTTCTATCCAAGACACAAACCTGCTTTAATAAGACACAAAACCAATTCAGAGCGAATCCCTGAAGCCAGAGAACCCCTCACAAAAGGTACTGCTTTAAAAATGAACGAGAATCTCCCACCCCTGTCCACTCACAAATTAATGAACTGGAGAAGAACATTCATGGATATTGTCCAGTGCCAGTTATGTACAGCACTATTCCTGTAAATGATGTGTTAATACCAAACACACAATTAGTAAAGGCAGGCCACCTGCAGGACAAAATATATTTGGTAAGCCAAGAGGCTGAACATAATTTCCAACAGCTCAGGGTATTGTGCCTTCTCCTGGCCTCACCCAAGAGCAGACTGTGTCTATAAACAGTTTTCAGATTATCCATTTCCTCCTTGGCTAAACAAGTCCTCCAGCAACTTGGAAGAATGACACAAAAATGAAGAAAACAATGGCAGAAAAACTTAAAAATGAAACAGTAAAGGATATAGGAGAGAACAAACACAAAGAAGAGTAAGAAAAGAGGAATTTGTTTTTCTGAAGAGAAGCAGCAGAATGAAGACACGATCTTAAACCTCCTCAAGACAAGGCATGGCACAGCACCTCATTAGTCCTGCAGCAAGCACAAGGATTTATTGCACATACCAGAATTTCAAGACCTACTTTCACACACCTGCTTGGTGGACCTTGAAGATCAATACTTCTCACACAACCAGAGTAATTTTTGCCACAGCAGCTACCAGGCTGAACTTGTTGTGTCAGTAGTCAGATAGAAAAGCTGCAAAAGCATTTGGTTCATCTGCTGCGGAGATGAAGGAGGACCTAAAGGCCACTAGAGAAAACAAAGTTAAAAAAACCCAAGGCACACAGCTCAGCTGTATCCTGACATTTACTGATCCCCCAGACAGTCACCGACTGGCACTAGATCAGCTCTGAAGAGAAACCATTTCAGTTACCCCCAGTGAGACTCCCAACAAGCTCCTTTTGTCACATGTTGCGTGTTTAAGTTCAACAAGGAATTGCCTTGTCTTTATGCCAACAACAAAATCTTTTTTTTAATATATTGATCCCAAGTATCACCTGACCCCACAAGATTTCAAGAAGAGGCTTTTCTGGACAATAGTAAAGATATACTGCAATTACTGTTTGCTTAAAATAACAATCCCCTGGTGCCCAAGTTGCAGCTGCTCCCTGCACAGCCCACTCCTGACTCGTGTAACACTTCTACCTCAGAGCATCACACTCCAAGGAAAGGCAAGACTCATTGACAGGGGATCTAAAATGGAAGTGTTAGAAAAACCATACTCGGAAATAGGTATTTCACCCTCAATCCAAGGCCGTGCTGGAAATCAGTGCACTGCTGCTTCCTGCCTATGGAAATCAGAGCCAGTTTTCCATGGTGCCAGTCCCTCTCCTGCAGAGGTGTCCCAGCTCTTATTTGCCTTGAAAACGCACCTCCAAGAGAGGATGGCTGAGATCTGCTGTCTAAAACTCATCTCTCAGAGGTTTTTCAAGTAACCAGGGCAATCAGCAGGACCTGCTCACACTTCTGCTGCAGATAGCCCTGCAACGTGCACATTCACTGGAGACATAAATAGCAACAGAGCATCAGGACCTGTTCTGGAGTAGGAGACTGATCAATTCTGTGCCATGGCATTCACGCTGAGAGGAGCTCTCAATTGACCAGAGTGTGCAGAGACAGAGAGGGGAAAACCAGGGGGGCTTCATTTCCATTTGCCAGGGCAGGGTAATTAACAGGCAGCCATGGCATCCAAAGCCAGTTTGGGTACCAAACCCAGAACTCTGCCATTTGAAGCCAGAGAGTTCTGGATTACAGATGTATAAACTTAAGCACTTTAGGGAAAGTAAAGCCGCTTTTTTCAAATCTAAATCCTACAGCAGAATTACAACAATGAATGCATATTAGTGTTCCATTTGTATGCAAAACAGAAAACAGTTAAAGAGTATTTTTAAGAAATAACCATGAGATAAAGAACAAATCCGCTTTTAACTCATGACTGTATGTACATAAACATCTAAACAACACACCCTGGGGCAAAGTGTTTCACAGCAGTACCTAAAGTTTTAAGTTCTCATCTTTAGCCTCCAATGTCTGACTTCTACTTCTCCATTAAAAAAAAGGAAGAGAAATGAAAAGCACTTTGTTCTGCTACAGAAGAGAAGCCACTGAGCAGGTTCAGAACTGTTCCCCATTTGTCTGTGGGCACACGGAACAAACATCAGCAAAGCACAGTGACTTCAAAGTGTTCAATCAAATCTGCTGTAAATGCCTATGACTAAAACTCATCTTCACCACCAAGGCAGTGCTGAAATCTCCTGTTACCTTTTCTACATTGCTCTTGTACCCAAGATCATCCTTGGTGTTCTGCACAAACCAAGACAAGCAACAACCGAAGCCATTTTTATTGCATTGGTGAAAGTTCAAAGGCTATAATAACATGCTGAAAGAACTATGGATATGTATTTCAGGCATCTAAACCGAGGGTTTAAATTATAACATTCCATGTAATACACAGTTAGATCATAGCTATTTGAACTCAAAGTTTTGCAGAACTCCTCAAAATAACCTGTATTGAAAATACAGATTATGCAACATCCTATTTTTAATGAAGGATTCACTTGGTGTGATAAAGCACAACATGGAATATATTGCTTTAAGTGTAGGCACCTTCCTGAAAAAAAGTATTCTCAGAAGACAAACAATCAACTCCGTGGTTTGTTCACCTCCTGAGCAATGTAACAGCAGGCTAAATAGACTAGAAAATGCACATTTCACTGAGAGCTCTGAACACATGGCCAAGGACTGCAGTGAGAATGACTCCTTGGAACAGCACAACACAAAGAAGAGATGGCTCCTCACCACCACCAACCCTCAGCACCGAGGAAAATTTACAGATATGATGGTTCAAGTGAAATAACATGTGCCAATCCACATCCAAGCCCACTCGTGGGAAACTCACCTATGGAAAGGCTCTTTTGCTAGCAGGTGCTCTGAAATGCAGCTCCTGTTTCTGGCACTTTGAAGAGAGGGGAAAGACAGGAGCTGGGTGGGTGTAGAATGGAGTCTGAAAAGCATCCCAAGGAGGCTGGGGAGAAGGATCCAAGGCAGGACTTCAGTCTCTCCTGGTCTCTACTGCAGCCACGGCCCAAGAGAAAGCAGCTCCTGGACCCCAAACAATGTGCGAGCACAGCCAGGGCTGCCTTAGCTCACAGCACACCTCCCCACGGGGTAAAAGCTCTGCAAAGCCTTCAGCTTCCAGGGAAGTGACTCCAGGAGCCCATGGAGCCAGGCTGTGCTGCAGGCTCAGTGCAGAGAGCAGCTCTGAGCTGGTGAGGCTGAGAGGAGCCCCCAGGTGTGCCCAGGGCAGGGGAGGCAGCCCACACCTCCCCATCGGAAAGCATTCACAAGGGAATTTCCATCAGCTCTTTGTAACCTGGAGCTCCATCAAGGATGCAAAAGCAAACCTCAGAAGATGCAAAGCTTTGAGTTCAGGCTTTCCATTAACTACCATAATTTCACTGGCACATCTATAAAGTTGAAGGTCTGTTTAAACTGAAATACCTTTTAATTTTTACTCCTGTTGCCATTATTAGCTCTCGGTTGCATTTTAAAGTAGACACTTTGCTGATATATTTGCTGTGATTGATCTATTTTGAAGTATTACACTTGCAAAACTTGGTTAAGATAAAATGAAAATATTCTTCAAGATCATCCATATGCCAGACCCAGGACACATGGAAGAGAATGGTATCAGTGATTAACGGATGAATTTAAGTGTCAAGATGGCCAAGATTGCTCAGTCCCATAACAGAAGATTCAAATGAAAGCAGACTGGAAACTTCACCCCTGCCCTGTCTCTCAACACCTCAAACCAAGCCAAGCAACCCTCAGAAAGCCAGGACAGGCCACGCTGCTGGAATTCAGAATTCCATGAGGAAGGACAGCTCAACCATCAGCTGCTCCCTCCCAGGCCAACAAAGAACAGCTGATGGTCACAGATCCCTCCAGGAAAGGAGAGTTTGAGGCCCAATGCAGACCCCAGTTCTAACTCTGCCCTCTAAGTGAGGCTACATTGGACACCCTCAATAAAACCTCAGTCAGTCACAAGCAAAAGACACCTGAATTGCTCTCTCAACCACACTCTCACCATACCCGAGCTTCCCATGTTCTGGGGGGTAATAAAATAAATGTCAAAGCAGGGTTGGGGCTGCTCTTTAAATGCCAGAATTCCACCAGGCTCCTCTGGGCTCCTGAGGAACTCCAAAGAGAGGTGACGTGGTGTGGGGACACCTTGGGAACTGAGGGCAAGTTTTAAAATAAAATAAACCAAAACACACAACCTTGAGTCACAGACATTTCTTTCCTGTTGAGAATGTGCATCACAGAGTATCAGGCCTCCTAAAAACCCAGTCCTGCCCCAGACAAGGATGACCACATGTTGGCCGTGGTTATCACATGAAAGAGCAGTGAGAAAAGTGCCACAATTTTTCAAGTGAGGCTTCTGCTGTTTCCTTCTCACACCATTCTTTTGCAGTAGAAGCTGAATCAACAAACTGGGAGTAGCACAGGATTCAAGAGTCATTGATGCACCTGAAAACTGATTTTGGGATTGTAAAAAGAATTGCAAATTGTCTATAGAAGTTTGTTTTCATCAAACAGCTCATGCACACCTTGGTGCAGGAAGTCCCTCCTTATCTTCCATAACCAAAGCCCAATAAAAATATAATTTCAAACATATGTCTACTAGGAACACACTGAGCATCTTTTGGATATCCAACTAAGGCTTTTAGGTCACAAAACAACTTTTTGCTCTCTCTTTCTCCCTCAAGAACCATTATGAACACACACAGGTCAGAAGGGAACCAGTTTAGAGAAAAAGACAAGACCCATGTCCTTCACACCTGCAGGATTAGAAGGAAAATTTTAATTAAATGATATAGCAATAAAAAGGCCAAGTCCTGCCTGTTGGCAAAACAACATAAATTTAATCCCCTTCCTCCCCTAATCTCTGGGAAATTTAAAAAAAAACCACACAGAAATAATTATGTTTTCTCCAGAAGAACAAACTAAAACCACAACTTCTTAATCCTGTAATTTAAGATTTACAAATGTTACATTTCCCAGGTATTTCCTTCCCCCAGGTGCAGAGCAGGACTCACCCTGAGCCAGCAGGTAGGATGGACACCTCCTGCCCTCAGCAGACAGGGAATGAGCAGTGCTGGACACAGGCAGCTCCCAGGGGCTTAAAACCCCACAGAACCAGCATGGGCTGGGGTGGGAAGGACCCTAAAGCACATCCAGTGCCACCTCAGCCATGGCAGGGACACCTCCCACTGTCCCAGGCTGCTCCAAGCCCTGCCCAGCCTGGCCTGGGACACTGCCAGGGATCCAGGGGCAGCCACAGCTGCTCTGGGCACCTGTGCCAGGGCCTCATACTCTCCCAGGGAGGAATTCTTTCCCAATATCCCACTGATCCCTGCCCTCTGGCAGTGTGAGCCCATTCCCCCTTGTCTTGGCACTCATAAGTTCATAAGTTTCGTAAGTTCCTGATGAAATTCCCTCTGCAGCCCTTCAGACCCTGGAAGGTGCTCTGAGGTCTCCACACAACCTTCTCCTCTCCAGGCTGAGCATTCCCAGCTCTCCCAAGCACAGGGAGGGTTTCTCAGTCCCTCAGCATCCTGGTGCCTCCTCTGGACCTGCTGCAGCAGCTGCAGCTCGTCCTGCGCTGGCCCCGGGCAGGGGCAGCTCTGCAGTGGGGTCTCACTGAGTGGGGCAGGATCGCACATTCCTGCTGTGGGGTCAGCCCTAGACAGGCTGAGCTCTCCCCCAGCCATTTCTCCACCCTGAGCCAGGGCTGCTGCATTCCCTGTGTGTCCCTCAGGCCCATCCACCCTGAGGAACCCCAGCAGAACCTCCCCCTCGCATCACTAAAGCGCTTAAAAACTAATGGCAGCAGCACTAATGAAGTTTAACAGGACAAACACATTCAGAGTAACCAAAGTGGGGACATGCTCCTCTCCAAATGATGATTTACTGCATAAAAAATGGATTTGGCACTCAGGACATGTGGGTTCCTATTTTCTGCTGATTTTCAAAACTTCCTGGTCCAGGAGACTGCCATTGGTACAGGCAGGGAAATGCTTCCTTACCTCAAATAAATGTAGGAATAAAGTCCACTAAACAGCCAGGGCCTCGTGGTATAAACTCCTAAATGGATATTCCATTTAGGGCAATCAGACCCTTCATACAAATATCACTGACTTCATATCAAAGTCACCAAAAATAAAATGTAAAGTCAGGGCCTCCTCTCAACAAAAAAAAGAGCTAAGAAAGATCAACCAAAAAAACCCCTTAAAAATCACAAATATAGGGGGATATTTTTGTTTTTCTTTCACTGTAAGTTCATGCAATTCAGAACATGACTCGAGAAGACTAAAAGAGTCCAGTGAACAGGTTTTTAAAACAGCCACTTAAACTCACTCTTCTTAGTACTGTATGGAAGTAGCAGCTTCTCTGGGGGGCAAAGAGAAATTAAGACCCAAAAAGGAGCAGGAATTATTTCCTCCTGAGCATACAGTGAACACAGTATTAGCAAGTGCAGTGAGAACACAGCCACTTTTGGAAGCTACTGAATGAGTAAATTCTAATACAAATTATCACTTTTACTTAATAAGAACTGTCAGTTTTAAAATATTGATCCCTCTGGCATTAGAAAAGTTTGTGAGATTATTCCCATGCATTTGAATGAGACAGATTTCAGCAATCACCCATCTCCCATGCTGGAAATCCCAGCGTTGTCATGTAAATGCATGGAATTCAGGTGGTTGTCATTTAACTCTGCCCTTCTTTTTTCTTTTTGGTCCAGTGGAAAAATTTGTAACAAGAATTCCAGGGCCTGCCACAGATACAGAAGGAAGTTCCTGAAAAATATTCATGTGCTGCAAGCCCAGGTGCTGCTACACCAAACAAAAATAAACAGATACAAGGAAAAGCTGATCCCTAAACAATACCACCTGTTTGTCACCACTGAAGTGGCAAAATTGAACCATTGGCCACTCATGTAACACCCTTTTTTGATAATGCTTTCATTTCCTACAGGTAGCAAGTTCTTGGACCATTTCTAGAGCTCGTTTTCCACTGCATTTCCTGCTCTGAGACATCTGGTAAGAGACATCTGTTATCCACCAACATTTCCTTGTCACCAGCCAGATATTACAGACCTTCTGCCTCCAAACTCAGCTCTTCTTGTCCAGGCCCTCTGTGGAGCTTGGCCTTTAGAATTTAAATCTCCCCTCCTGGATTACCATGTAAAAGCACCTCTGAGGGAATAAATGGTTCCACTGCAAAGAGAACATGGAAGGGACAGCCCCAGCCTTCCTGCATGGCTTTTCCACAGCTCCCACTGCAAAGGTGTGTCCCAGAGCTGTGCAGGGAACCAGGCAGGATGGAGATGCTTCCCCCGAGGCATGGGAGCAGCAGCCAGGCTCCAAACTGAATTCTGCTGCAAAGGGCTGCAGATGTGCTGCATGCCAGAGGCTCCTCATGCACAAGAACCTGGGAAAACGCAGGATCTCTGTGGCCAGGGTGTGTTTAGGAGGAGAGGATCCCTTTCAGGAGGAAGGGAAACGCTGGTATTTTCTGCAAGCAAAGGCTTTGTCACCCTCCAGCCCAGGGCAGCCATGGCATTCTGCTGGGACAACTTCTAACCTAGAAAAGCATTTGTGTTACCCAGGATTACTCTGCATTTGTGTGACCTCCTGCCCTGCTCTGAGATGCTGTTTCACCCTACAAGTGACTGCAATTTTGCTTAGCATTTCAGAACTCATCAACTAACAGACTGAAAACTTCACTCCATGACATTATCCAAAACCTGGGGCTCAGAAAAGGCCTTTGTGTCAAACCCCAACCACGCACTGAGGCCCAAGCCAGACGTGCTGGTCCCCGTAATTTTCCTTTTAGGAAGCACTGGCAATATTAATATTCCGGGAAGTTATTAAACAGCAACTAACAACATAAAAGGAGCGATAAAGGACGTATGTCTACACACAGCTTAAATTTGGGGGGCGAAAGTGCTGCATATTTTGCATAGTGATTATTTTAAATAATAACCTTGCTTAAATTTCACTTTTCTCTCATGAACTTGCATAGTCCTTACATGTCTACAAAATAACCACTAAGATGAAGAGGTATTTCCACTTGCAAGCAGTAGTTAGATTACTCAAAAGATACAATGATTTCTGGTCTCCCAAGAGCTTTTTGCCATTGGAAAAAAAGCAAACCCCAAACCTCGCTGTCTGATAAGTTATTTAGTGGCAATTCCCTCATCCAAAAGGATACTCAATAACCACGAAACTTCACCCCGTTCATTGCACAGAAGGAGCAATCCGTACTAATTAAAAACTGCAACAGCCTAGCTGGAAAACCATTATTGTGGAAAACAGTATGTACTGAAAAAGAAGGTTACCTAGGCAATGTAAGCCTTAACGAACAGGGCAATCAGATCTCTGGGGCTGTTCTGTACAAAGCCGGGAATAAACGCCAAGCTGTGCTTGGGTGCTTCTCCCGGCACACAGAGATGCTGCTGCAGGCCCTGGGAATCCCAGCCAAGCCCGGAGGCTGTGCCCATGTGCTCGCCCCTCTCCCGGCTCCCCCGTTTTCCCATTCCCCGGGCGGGAGGGGTCCCTGCCCACCCCCGGCTGGAAGGGTCGAGGAGGAGAAGGAGGAGGAGGATGCCCGGAGCTGCTGCTCCGCTCCCCGGGCAGGACGCGGCGGCAGGAGCCGCTTGGCCCGGGGCAGACCGGGGGCAAGGAGGGGCTGGGGTGGAATGGGAAGGGATGGGAACGGATGGAAGGGAAGCTGCCGGGGGACCGGCGGAGCTGCCCCCATCCCACCCCCGGCGGCTCCGGGAGCGCTCCCGGGCCCGGCGCTGGGTGGGGGCTCGGGCTCGGCTCCCCCCGAGCTCTCACCTTTTCGAGAGGTCCATGAGGACCCCGGAAAAAAGCTTCTCTCCCAGCCGGAACGAGACCACCAGGGCGTCCTCGATGATGTGGTCCAGGGTGACCCGCACCTCGGAGCCGGGCAGCAGCGTCGGCGCCTCCGCCTCCCCTCCGCCCGGGGCCGCGGGCACCGCCGGCTCGGGCTCCACAGCGGCGGCGGCGGCAGCAGCATCCGGCTCCTCCTCCTCC